>ML739078.1:0-117185 GCA_009193565.1 Aspergillus coremiiformis | reverse complement strand
ACCTAATCACTGTTTCATGATAACTAGAAAAGTATACATTGATCGACCCGAGGCAACGGTGCTTTGCAGACTCGGAGTTCTCCAATTAGCGGTACAATCCTCGAAACAAGTGGCCGTGTCTGGCTATTCCTTTAGCCCACTGATGCAATTAGCTCATCATACACTGACAAGAAAAGGCTTACGTACATTCTTCGACTTTGATCTGGTCCATGAATAGCACGAAGCGATGTATAGTCGACTGGACAGACGACTGGACAGACGACTCGTACGCTCGAAGTGTTGCGGGCCCAGCTCGGTGCGCCTGGCCACCGTCGGCGGATAAAGTCCGGAGGATGGCCTGAAGGGCCTCCAACAGCCCCAAGAGCTTCATTGAATTACGGCACAGAAGGGTTCGAACTAACATGCCGGCCTCTGCCTCGTCCAAGTCGGTTTCGCCCAGCTGCACGTTGCTTCGCATGCAGATAAATTGAGGTTGCTCAAAAGCGAGGATGTTAGAATCGAAGAGGCAGTTCTTGCGAGCGATGCCATATGCCGAGCAGACCGCCTCAAACAAGGAAAGACATTGTTCGGTCAAGGTGGGAATAGTGAAAAAGGCGGAGGATTGAGGAGGGCTTCTGCGACAGTCCTTGCAATTGAGCATGGCTTGGCCCTGTCCGTACACGCGCTGGACCAAGTCTAGGATCGTCTCTAACTCCACGACAGTGGCAACATTCCTAAGCTCCGTCATTATTTGCAAGGCGCCAATAGAGCACCTGCAGCGGTCTTCGGTTTCCATCCGTGGGAAAGATGTACGGCGGATTCGGTCTCACGTTCGCCGTTGGCAGAGGAAGTTGTTGTCGCGGTAGTCTCAACAGCTCTGACGGATTTACTCGTATATACTGATATTATGCAGCCCAGAGGATCGGCTTAACGGTCTCGTGGATCAGCTATCTATCACACACGTACTGCTCAATCGGGAAAAGGGGCGACGTCGACCCAACCATTGCAACCCTGTCGTCCTTCACATGGGCTCACACCATCTATATTTAATCCAATAAAAGCACAGCGCTTGAGTTATATGATGTGATGGGTGCAATCGACGGTCGCCTCACCATTCCGTCAGGGTTAGGTTAAGGAGGGAGCTTCTGTTGGTCCGTTCCTTATTGCATCGTGGAACGGAAAGGGTCACACAACGGATTGACCACGAAAAGAAGATGAGGATATGGCTATCATACTCTCCGAATAGCGGTCAATCCCGGTCAGAGACTCGATATAGAATTGGCGTCCCGAGAGCCCGACAAAGAGTAAAATCCCATGGTCATGTCCACTCTATCAAGTCTCAGGGGGAGACTATCAATTGATCACATTACTGGAGGGAGGGCAAGCAATAATATTGGGAACGCATTGAAATTGTTATTATGATGGTCAACGAAATAGGAATTAGTGACAGGATGGTCCCCATTCTCAACGCCCCGACGGTGTTTTCATCTTCGTTAGGACTCCTCGCAGCTTTTCCTCCGTCGCAATCATCATGCTCGATCTACCACACGAGTCAGGAACTAAGTTCGCGATACAGAGTTGTATCCGACCGAAGAGATTTGACAGTCCGCAAAGCCTGGTATGTAGGACTTGTTTGACAAACATGAACTTTTCTTCTGATGGGACTGGAAATCCCCCCACTAACAATGGGCACGCTTCTACTTGGGCCTTATAATGAAAGTTGGCGCTTAAGGTAGGGGGTAAGTGAGTTTTGAATCGCCGAAAAGGCGCTCCATTTGCGACGTCTTGTCCGGAGTCCCGAAAGTGAAGGTCATGATACTCAAATAGGCCATCCATGACCACACTGTCAACGGAGGTGATTGTCTCAAAATTGGTGGCCAGACCGTCGATACCAACGACAGTGACCATGAGCAGACTCCCCCGGGTTTTGCAGCAAGTACTACATTGGAGGAGAGTATCAGCCAACTGCTGGAGCAGTCGCTGATGGCCCAAGATTGAATCAATGCTGATCGTTGGCCATGGTTCAGAGGCTTTTAAATTGACCTGCATTAATTCCAAGGCAGTATGCTCATGGTATGGACATGGGTATTGGCGGGATGAAAGATTTGCGATCAATCGCGCGTCGTCGGATGAGGGATCGTATTCGTAAGCACGTCTTTGACCTTTGTTTGTCAGGAGTGGGTTCGAACGCTCATGCGTGACAGGCAATCTTGCTGGGCCATTTCCCAGTGATGATGACAGAGACTGCGGCCAGCACAGGGGATCTCTTTTCAGAAGCTCCCCATAGGGGGACACCATGTCAGTCATAACCGGTGCGCTATCGACCGCCGGTTCACTGTAGGCAGGGAAGCTGTTTCCCGTTGGGTAGTAGGTGACCAGATCTTGCAATTCAGAGGAAGTCATCTCCACGCCGCGGAGAGAGCTCGAAAGGTCTTTCGTGGCCGTGGATATATCTGTGATGGCGTTTTCCGCGTTGCTGCTGAGCCCGAGAGCATCGAGAAAGTTGCGGTCCTGCGTCAAGTCAGCCGGCTGACTGGACATAAACTCCTGGAGCCAGTTGTCCGACAGGTCGATGGTATCGGAACCTGCATGGCATAAACCAATCGTTCATGTCAGTTTCTCTCTCTCTGTTAGGGGACGTAGAACGAACTCTCGTAGAGTGATGGCTTGTCTGTATCTAAGAAAGGGGGAGTTGGCAGGCGTGTCTCCTCCGCAGAGATATCATCTACCATGGAGTCATTGAAGGTGATTTCGTCTAGGATCAGCTCTTCCTCGTCTGGGGAGTTTGGGATGTCATGACCAACCCCCTGGGCTCGGTCTCGCCGCGCTTTCCTCTTCCTAGGGCTTCGAATCCTTCGATTCACCTGGTGGCGAGGACGGTCCGATTGCCCATGATCCAGGTGGTCATCCTCCCCATTGTCTCTCTTCTTCGCCGGTCTTCCCAGGCGCCGGGACATGCTGTAAACACACTCAATGTTGTGTTTCTGACATCGGCGGCAGGATGGTTTCTCATGGCTACAGCGGATTTTGGCTTGCTGGCAAGCATTGCAAGTGGACCGGACTTTGACACTTTTGGGAAGAGGTTCAGGAGGTACTCTGGAAGACCTGTCTCGATTCATAGTCACAGCCCTCCGATACCTTCTCGCCAGTGGATATGCAAGGTCCGTGGGAAATTAGAAAGATGTCCCCAGTCCGCCTCATATCCTCTGTCCGGCACGCTATATATTGGTCTCTCAGCACCGTTGGAAAGTATGTACCAATCCATCTCACTGCTACCTTCTTTCGATGTACCCTTAGGTATCCATAGGCTCAAAGTTCAGTACCAAGGTAACAATGCGGTGCAGCTTCCTCTCTGGCCAGGTTACATCTCCAGAGGTTCCACACCCGATTTGTCGGTACTTCCAAGTATTTGGAATCATGGACTGCCGTAGGGCGTTACGCATGGGCCCCAGCGATGGTGTGATGGAATACTACAAGATCACCATGTGTATGGCCCAGCGCTGCAATTCCGTGTCACCGTGATCAAGAGCTACGTGAAAGTCATTACACATTCTCCTATTACCTCTCGCCTCAGTCCATGGATCAACATGATAACGCCTTCCCCATCCGCCTTCAGCTGCTCGTCTAGACCCTCTCGTTGTCCTACATAACCACCTGTCCGTACCCTGGCCTCTCACATGCCCCGGAGCCCGTGGCAATTACACTCTCACACGGCGCCAACCTGAGCCACGTCGTCGTCGGACTCGCCGTCGCAGTCGGTTCTATCACGGGCCCGTCATACTCCACAAAGAAATAGTTCCCGGCCACTGGCGCATCCAGCTGAGCCACGTCTACGAACTGGTGAATATTGAACCCTCCCCTGGCCTCGGCAGTCGGTGGGAAGATATGCGAATAGCAGTTGGGAAATTGGTACTCCGGTCCCTGATTAAAAAGGAAATACACGTATCGATGGTGCGAATAGGGCGGTGGTCGGGGCGCAATGTATTCCGCTCCCATGCTCTGGTTCCGGAGGATACCGTCGCGTGCACAGTTACCTATCTCGCCCAGTCCGGAGTTGTGTCTAGATCTCTCTACTGAACTATTATTTTCGAAAATGGGTACCAGATCAGGCTGATACCAGTGGAGCGCGACCGTTGCGTTCAATTTATAGCGCACGTCTAGGTCGACAAACAGAAGGAGGTAGGTTGATTTGCTGTCGAGTCCGTGGGTGCTGATGATGGGCAGATTTGCTGTTTCTGGTTCTGTCATTAGATCGATATCCGATATCATTCTTACCGTCGGGATAAGTATGAACAGAACTTACTGGACATCAGCACTGTATCCCCGGGCTGGATCCATGGGGTATCTGGGTATCGCAGTTGTAGGGTTCGGGTGGATGGGAGAAGAGGACTGAAGTGAGCTGCTGCTAGAGAGCAGCAGACGAGACGAAGTAGGACGTAGAACATTGTCTTGCTCATTTGCGAATTCAAGTAGGAAAGAGATACCATATACCGGACTTCATGACGCTCTTATATTCCTATCTAACTAAACAGCCTTCCCCCCATATCGAACCGAGGTCAAGTCCCCTGTGTTACGTGGATATCCACGGCGATTAATCATATTGATCTGTGCTTAAGGAGCACCCGGAGAGATTGCCAGTGGACCCCAAAAAAAGAAACCGTCACACGTAAGGCCAATTTAGCCAAAGCACCCATCCATCGAAATCAATCCCCTCCGGCTGATCTGGTGTATCTTCGCCTCCAGCGTAACCCCCACACCCATACCATCCCTAGCAAAGGAACAACGCTTAGAACCACCACCGCTACACCGGAATACGTGATTTGCACGCCCCACCGTCGAATACAAGGATGAACGAGGGCCGTTGCAGCCGCGCCGAGAAAGCAGCGGACGAGATTATTCGTCGCCATGACCGTTGCAGGCGTCGAGTAGTGGAGGTCGACGAGGAGGATGTTAAGGATATTGTAGGTGGCCGTTAGGGTAAAGGAGATGGTAAAGATCAAGGCCAGGGTTAGGACGAGGGGGGGAGGACGATCTGACGAGCTGACGAAGGCGTATAGAAGAATTGGAATCGGCGTCAGCAGCTATGGGTTTCGATTTGAATGATTAATTTGATCCTGGGATGAAGATATAGGTAGGATATTGGGTGAACCCGCCGTACAATGTACGATATTACGTACCGTCATCGGTCCTCCGATTCCCAACCGGGCTTTTTCCACTTCGAAGTCGTCTATATCCTGGCTATTTTTGGATATATTGAGGCCGGATTTTGCTAGCGTTCGTCGGTAGTTCCAGTCGACGATGAGTCCGTTGAATGTGGCGCTGAGTAGGGAGCCCAGGCCCATTGAGATGAAACTTAGCCCGATGTCTAGGTCGCTTAGTCCGTAGGTGGATTTGAGCTGGGAGGGGAGACCGGCTGTTACGGCGTAGTAGCTGGCGAATATTAGGCCGTTCGAGAGGAGGATTAGGCCGGTTGGGAGGTGGATGAGGAGGAGGAGGGTTGCTAGGGGGTTAATCTTGCGGATTGGTGGTTGTTCGGGGGGTGTTGGTTCGTGGGTCGCGGGATTATTGACGGTCTGGGCTGTATTGGAAGTTCCTGATCGCCAACTGAAGATGGATCTGTTCCATCCTGATGCTGGGATTGAGCCGTTGCCGACGATCGTCCGACATGTCTCCGGGAAGAAGAGCACGAGCGGGATAAAGAAGATGCTGGAGGAGATAGCCAGGAACCAGAAGATCGATTGCCATCCGAGATACTGGCTCAGGATCCCGCCGAGGATGGGACCTAGGGACGGGCCAAGAATGTTTCCTAGCGAGGTGATACTCATGTATGTCCCTCTTTCGGCGGAGGTGATCACGTCCGCGGCGACGGCTGATGCCAGGGCCACGGTGCCGCTGCTGCCGCTGCTTTGGATCGCGCGCAGGACGAGGAGGGCTGGGAAGCTGTGCTGAAGGGCGAGGGCAATGTTACTTGTTATGTAGATCAGGAAGCAGAGGAGGTAGGCTGGGCGGCGGCCTGCTTGGTCTGCGAATGAGCCGGTCAGGGTCGGGGCTAAGCCTTGACATATCTGGATGGAGAATGCTATTGAGTAGGGCTAAATACGGTGAAGAATGGTTTTGCGAAAAGTGGAGAGTACCATGTATGTAGTTATGGTTAAGTTGATTTGGGAATTGGTGACATCGAGGTCGGTGGCGATGGAATTGAGGGCCGGGTAGTAGATGTTCGCTGAAAGGGGCGAGAACGTAGATGCGATGGCTGCTGTGAGGATGATGAGACGTTTTTGGTTTGTGGTAAAGATTGAGTATTGTTCTTCTTCGGTGGATTGTGGTAGTAAGAGGGGAGTGGTTTCTGTGGGTGGTCTTGCTGCTAAGTCTTCTTGATTATGGCTCATCTCGGTGGGACTATTCCTGTGGGTTAATATCGCCGACTGGAAGGGGAGTATAGATGAGGCAAAGGAGGTGTTTCCCAAGTTTGTTGAAGCGAAGATGCCAATTTACTAGATAAGTTTAGACACAATAACGAAAACGTTCAAAGATGGCATATGCCCTCGCACTGTGGGCTGAAGTCCAACTAAACCTCCAGCGAATAACATCATATCTTCGGGATTGGCTTGTTCTCCTCCGTATCACCTATGTAGATGTGCGACGGACGAAACAACTTGCCGCGTGTCACTGCCCATGTGTTAGAACATTCCGATATGTCGCCGCGATGAGCACGTACACATATACTCCCGCCAATGGGCCATGATACCAATGATCCGCTGTGCCAACATAGCGGCCGGAATAGTATCTGGATCGAATCCTCTAGGATGAAAGTCAGCGGCATGGAGCTTATCAGTTCGTAGGGAAACCATGCACATACATTCCTGTGAAGACAAAGTTGCCGTAAAAGTCAGCGTTAGGGTACAATCGCCTTTGGCGAAAGTATTCATCAGCCGAGGCCACTTGTTCAATACGCTCGGTTATTTTCAAAAGGTTATTCGAGGATAGGTCTAGATCCTTCAGAATTGACTGTATTGGATGAACCCTGGGGTCCGGACCCTTGTACGAGCGGTGTCCATAGCCGAAGAGCTTCTGGCGTCCTTTCTTCACTTCCTCGATGAATTTAGGAACTCTGTCCGGCGTCCCAATATCCCGAAGTGCACGCTGGGCGGACTCAGTAGCACCAAAGTGAAGGGGCCCGTATGCGGCTGCCACAGCACTGATCAAGCAGGAAATGGGATCTGTTAGCGAGGATGCTGTCACTATCGTCGAAAATACGGTTAGGGCCATGCCATGGTCCGCGTTGAGCATGGCGAATCGCCGGAAGCATGACAGCTTAACGGGGTCTGGGCGACCGGTAACCCGATCGATCAATCCTGCCATAGTGAATAAATTCTCGCAGTAGGTCTTCCCGAAAGATGGCGGGTGGAATTCGATTCCTCTCCTATGACTATTGACAAGACCAAAAATAACAGCATAGGCCGCTATACTTCGGGTAACCGCAACGTCGACATTCTGGGGGTTCCCTTGGTAGAGATGCGCATGGGTTGATGCGGGAATTGTCTCTGGACAACTCGCCAGATATGCCGACAGGCCAGCCAGAATGAGCGGCAATGGAGACGTCGTGCTTCTGTACCGGTGTCAGCCATTGAGCAGGGTCATGATCACAAGCTTACGGAAGCGCTTGAATTGTCTTCTGCACGCTTTGTGGAACGGCGAGCATCTGTTCTGTAATGTCCCTACTTAACTCCTTCTTTTGCTGCGCTGTTGGATATGTGCCCCAAACAAGAAGATGTAACATGTCCTCGACGTCGCTGTCCCATAGCTGGGCCAGGGTGTAGCCGCGAAAGAGAAGTAAACCTCGCTCATGATCCCTAGAAACGTCAGCTTGCACATAAAACCCGCGATTTACTTGGTCGCACGAAAAGCTTATGGCAGACTCCATGACCGTGGTATTCTGCAGTCCTGGGTCGTGTACGCGCAGCCCACCAGCCACATGATCTGCTCGGTCTGTTCCAGCTCCTGGGGCCTTGATTCCAGTAAAGTCGACGGCAGAAACTGCATTTCGTTTGATTGGAATCTCATACTTCCAATTTGTTCGTGAATCAACGATGTGAAGCGTCCCAGACGACATGGGGGTTTGGTTTGCTGTAGATGTTGGCACAGATGTAGCAACGAATCATAGGTTTCTTTTCTCTCTTAAGGCGTAGCAGTTGTTGTATCTGAAAGTCGAGATGGTACTGTTCGACCTAAAAGGCGACCATCTTCATTTATAGGCTCGAATCGGGCGCATTGGTGTAGTATTCAGAAAACAACTCCAACAACTCTGCCAAGCAATCGGGAATTTTTCCCCTGCCGGTCAAATTTCTGTATTCTTCTCAAGTTCATCACGGTCAGTGGCACTTCATACTACCTATGATCGGAAACTTACCGGAGAGGACCAGGTTTCTTGCATCCATGATACGATGCGTGAAGTGAAAAGGAACCGCCAAGGATAACTACAGGTGGCCAGTCACGTTACAGCTGCATATACTATGCAAAATCCAGACCCAAAAAAGTTGCACTATAATTGTCCTTTTGGCTTCATTATTCACTAGGTCATACGCTATATTCATCATCAATACGCCGTGGGGCATTTTTACTCCGGCATGTGCTTGAAAGGCTTCGCGAGGTGCTCCTGGCAGAAGGGAAGCTTGCTGACTGTCCAGATCTCAGTGTCCTGAATAAACATACCCAATTAGTCAAAGGAAACAGGGACCAGGATTCGGGTTGCCATGGAAGGAAACAGGGATAATTACCGGCTTGAGGTTCTTCTTGATCTCCATATCAAGGGTTCCGGCCTTAATAGCGATGATCTCGGGGGCAGCATCCGGATCATGAGCAATAGGAGAACCACATTCCGAGCAGAAAATACGGTGAACTGCCTTGCCAGAGGATCCCTTTCCAGCGTAGCTTTTCACGGGTCCGTTGATCTTGAGTTTGTCCTTGGGAACCACCGCCACAAGAGCTGTCCAATAGTTAACACACAAAAACAATGAAAAGAAAAAGAAAAAAAAAATAAAAATAGAAAAAAAAGGAAGGGATAGTGTAATAATATGTACATACAGTAAGTTGAGCCACTCTGACGCTGGCAGTCGTCACAGTGGTCGTACGCGGTCAGAACTGGTTCATCGATGTCAACCGAGTAGGTGACGGCTTTACACAAACAATGACCGGTCAAAGGCATTCTGAGGTCACAGATCGGATGTAGGAAGCTGATTGGAGTCGAGTAAGACTATCAAGGTGCTCATATATTGAGGACCTTTGGAGAAGAATGGCAATAGAAGGGGTATTTATAACCTTTGCACTGCACTAACTAGCACCGCCTTTTCTCATTCACTTCCTAGATCTTCTGAATGAATTTGACAATTCCTCCCCCATGAAATGGAAGGGAAGGAATCCACCGGGGTTCGAATTATTTGTCATGGCAGCGTAACCAACTGGAGGGCCGAGAAAATTGAATTGAATTGAGGGGCAAAAAAGATGAAGTGAGGTATTTGCGTCACGGGATGTTTGGATAGCCAGTCAAGTCACGCCTCCCGGTTCCACCAAACTCTCTCTTCATCTTTCTTTTCAAGCTTTAGCTGTTAACGGAACGCAACCATTTTTGACCTGGGGATACTCTCTGTACTCTGTCCCTTTGTTCGCTTCTATCAATCTAGTCTTGAAAGGCGAATTTGCTTTGGAACACGGACAATGCAGCTATACAACCTCCCCCTCTCTCCAACAGCAAATTACAACCCACTGGATCAGCAATACTAATCCCCACTCGGATGATGGATCATGGCATGATGGCTGACCAGGCGGAAGGAATCAGGATACCGGGCAGACTATCTACTTCAGCCGCCGGTCGCAAACCTTGTTCCCTGCGGAGACCATCTCAAATCAGCCGCTTTTATGCAAGAATTTGTCATGCTGGAACCCGAGGATGACGAAGAGCAACTTCTCTGCCTGATGAGGCGCGTTTCCATGCCTCGTTTTTGTTGCTAATGCGGTGGGAAGAATATGCCACACAGATGTCCAAAGATCTACGATCACTTCACCTTGGTTTCTCATAATATCCCATATCGCGTGGATCAATTATTTTCGGTACCTTTCAGCGCCTCAGCAAAGCTGCATGTCATGCCAGACCCGTGTATGCAGTTTCATAAACTAAGTACTCCTCCACCAATCGATGCCAATTTAGGGGTTCTTATCTGGTACCCTCTGCACCAATTTGTGGATTGCGATCAGCTTTGCCAACTCTCCCGACCGGCCTCGTGGAGACCATTTCTTTCCATTCTTCTCTAACATATTGTCATGTAAATCTGAACGGCGAACGATCCTGTTTGTACCATACACCTTGAGCTGACAGTAGTCTGACCGTTTTTCAAGTCAGGTAGAAGACCTAACCAGTACAACAGAGCACCTAGGTACAGCTACTGGCAGAAAACTTTCATGGAACCTTGGAACCTGCTTAATGGCAGATTCCATCTTCGGAAAGCTCATATGATCACCCAATCAAGGTCCCGAGATCGTCACCAAGCTATCTGCTCCGCAAGATCATTGCCGCTGGTCTAGACGAACTTGACTAATAGTCTTCCCACAGCAGAGGTCGATAGATCATGCCTCATTTTAACGCTCGAGGTTGCATTCACACAGTCTACTCTTCTAACCAGATAGACTTGCACTTGATACCAGGTTCACTGCTACTAAATGGGAAAAGGGCGTTGAATGACGCGTCCCATTGATTACATCGGTTAACTTTGTTACAAACACTGTGACATTCACCGGGCCTTGCGATCAGCCCCTGGGCCTGACATTGGTCGGCAATGCATTGGATTTGAACATTCATTGAGGCTAGGCCAGGTGGTTTGCCGAAGGCGTGGCCCTAGACGGGGAGTCAATGGATAGCTTCATCTGTGTGTTTATTAGTGGTATTATCTCTAGCAGATGTACCTCCCTGGTGTCTTCGTGTGTAATATGGCTTTGTGGTTTGCACGAGACTTCATCTATCTTGGCATCAAAGCTCATCTACCTCATTGCCAGGCTCTGGACAGTCGCCAGCACAAGAGTCAACGCCGTTTTGTCATGTCGAATGATGTCTTTTGATCACATACAGGTTGGTCCACTTCTGGTGAGTTTACATTCTGTTTGCGATATGGCCGCAACGTCCTTGGAAGCAGTACACTGGACCACGGTTATATATCCCAGGGTATCCTCGGCGGTGATTGCATATTGAATGCCTCGAAGTATGCCTTCAATTGGAGGGACATGCTATATCAAGTTTGAACTTCTAAAGATATGAGACAAACTCGTGGCTCGCTTGCGACTTGGGATCAGTTGATAAGGGGGCCGTAGCGTTGTTCACGGCTCTGTTGACAACACTAATATCCAGACTTCTATTTGTCGCTGCTATTCCGATACTTTCAGCAGTCAACGTGATTTTGGCATACACTTAAGGTGGTTCCTGGGCCAAACGGCCTACTGGAGCCAATCTGTCCAACAATGAGTTTAACTTGACTGTCGTGTCACAACTTGCCTTCGCTACAGTGTTGCTTATTGCATGCAATATTGATATTCAGGCTGCCCAATGGGCTACTCGTATAAAATCGTTCAATGATAATACAACGTGAAACCCCTACACAGAACGATATGTTAGAGGATCGCACGGTGGACCCTAAAGATTCATTGATCACTAACCACCATGTTGTGTCTTATGCTAATCACCTGAGTGTCTAGCATGTGAGATATCTTTATTGCTGTAGAGACAATATTGTCCATGGATCGGGACGCTGCTGATCGACCAGCGCAAGGAGACAATTGATATTTTCATTTGCATATAGCGATCACACCCCATATTGCAACGCTGTGCAAGCATCACTACAAACTCTTGGAGAAAAAAAGAGGGTAGTGCTCGTGCTACACAAGATGCAAACTGCATCATTCAAGTGACCTCACACACCCGATGAGCTGAGGAATGGAAACAGCACAATCCTTGTTCTTTGTGATCCGTGATTGATCTTCGAGTGATCAAGAGCTGTCTGCAGCTTTGATGAGCACATGCCCTTTCTTTGTCTTTGTTGTGAAAGTAGGGACCTCTGTGTTGCTGTCTCTGTCTCCCTCTGCTTGATCGCT
Organism: Aspergillus coremiiformis; assembly: GCA_009193565.1. Lineage (NCBI taxonomy): Eukaryota > Fungi > Ascomycota > Eurotiomycetes > Eurotiales > Aspergillaceae > Aspergillus > Aspergillus coremiiformis. The sequence continues at coordinate 105,071 of ML739078.1, read as the reverse complement.
TTTTTTTATCTTCTTTCCTGAAAAATGACATTTGGAACTTGGATTTTCTACTAGTATCGCGAGACGCCTAGGTATATATATATATATACTGGAACTTAAGACCTCATAGGCTTTACGCTGTAGGCATCTAAATGATACTAATCCAGTACTCGAACATCTAACTTGCAGAGCGGACAAAGTGGAAGGATGCATTGGCCGGGACCGGAACCTTCAAGCAGTCATGTGCTGGAAAAGACCCGATAAGGCTGCCGATAGACCGGTCCCGGAATGCCCCATTGGCAGGTGATCTCCGACCTCGGAAGCAGGATTCCTTTCACTATGTACTGTACAAAGTACGATGTATGTATGTACATACTCCGTACTTGGTCTTTCCGGCGTAGCCGATGACACCATCAACTCTTACCTCTCCCGCTACGATTTTACTAGAACCGATGAATTCCTGAAGAATGGAGGATCAAGATGATACCGGGTGAGTGACGGTCACGGTTTGCTGGACATCTCACACTCACGCGTCCAAAGGCCACCAAAACGGGGGAAGAAAGCCTGCACGGAGTGCAGGCAGCAAAAGGCGAGTCCATTCGTAGCCTGGCTTTTATTCCTTATATTCCATATACAACACGAGCTTGTGTACTACAGCTTGAACCATTGTCCCGTTCACTAATCCGAGCGTATCCAGGCTAGATGCGATGCCTACCTCAACCCTGATCAGCCATGCACTAGATGTCTTAAGATGAAAGCAAAGTGCATGGTCTCCGATCCATTTCGCAGAGAGCATAAGCGCCAGTGAGCTTAATCACCTGGTCGGGTTCTCAGCAGTAGTCGAGGGAGAAGCTGACTGCAGCAGGCGACTCTCTGAATTAGAACAGGAAACAGATGAGTTACGTCGGAGATTGAGGTCCTCGCAGAGTGCCCACCCTCAGTCGTCCCCTATCGCCATGCTGACGGCTGCAGCGGAAATGGGCGTACATGCCACAGAGAATGACGCTGGCTCACATTTAACACCTCAGTCACAGTCACCTCCCATCTCCTATGCTGAAACCACAGTTCCTTCCGTCTCCCTAGGACCGCCCCTACCGCGAATAGAGTATGCTCCAGGGGAGCGGGCTGCGGATCCTACTGTGTCACGTAGTCTCGACGGCGTCGAGGTCACTGCAGACGAAATAGATGAAAATTTTCAACTGTACATGCCCTTTAAAACAGGTGCCGCCGTCGCCCGCTGATATATTCTAGGTTCTTCGATCAATACGCGCAGTTTCTCCCCATCTTGGATCCCTTGATCACTCCCAATGCGTACTATGCACACTGTCCGTTTCTATTTTGGACCGTCATCGGGGTTGCATGCAGGACGTACCCAAGAAATCCGACCCTGTTGACCGCCCTTGCGCGAAGCATCACAGACATGGCGTTGCTTTCACTCGCATCGACATCCGCTCCATGGCATACTCTTCAGGGCTTACTGCTCTTTCTGACGTGGCCAATGCCGAAGGATAATACAAGGCCAGAGCTAACCTTTCCATTAAGTGGTAGCATGCTACATATTGCCATGCAGAATGGGCTACACATCCCTATGTCTAGCCACGAATTCACGAAGAAAAGGATCCCTGCCCCATCCGAGGCAGAACTGATACGGCGGTCTGAGCTTTGGACACGCTGTGTAATTGTATACCAACGGTAAGGCGTAAATCACTACCCTGCTAATGAATCGCTAAGCGATGCTAGTGCTTGCATGATCAAGGGACATCCCCCTCGCTCTTTTATGGAACTGGAGCAGGACCTGGGACAGCGCCAGGTGCTAATTCAGAAGTTAGCGCCGTCACTAGTGCTGGAAAGGAAGTGTCAGGAACTGGTTGCTCGTTGCAGCGCGGCCGTTCTGGAAATCGGGATACGAACAATGTCCCTAGAGCAAGAAAGAGCTTTAGATATTCTCCTCCGTACATTTGAAGCACAGGTCACGGATTTAGAGGCCCAGATAAATCGAGGTGATATCAGTCCTGTCTATTTTGGGGCGAGGAGCTCACGAATATCTAGCACACGACCGATTTCAAACCATTATTTGCCGTCTAACTATTCAAATGCTCCACTTCTTCAAAAGCCAAACAATATTATCAACAGATTGCCTTCAGCGTCTCCTCGCTGCCGCCTGTTCAGCTATTGAATGTCTCCAAGATCTGAGTCAAACGCTCCCGAGTCTTGCAACGACTCCTTCCGAGGTGTATTCCGGGATGCTTTTTGCTTCGGTAGCTCTCTTGCGTATACACAAAGGCGCTCCCATGCCCGGCTTGGATCTCGAAAGAGCCCGGTCGTGTTTCTTCACTGCAATTAACCTACTGAAACACATGTCTGTCCAGAACAATGATGCTGCTGCGAAAACGGTTATCGTCCTAAACCAACTGTGGAATAGTACAAAGGCGTTCCGCAGATCAGATGGGAGTGATTTTACCGCGCTTCGGATACGCAGTCGATTGATTCTCAGTCCGGTGGTGGATGCAGTATGGTGGTGGCGGGAAGAGCACGACCCCCAATGTCGGCCCGGGGCTCTCTCCCAGGGCAATGCGCCTGACGGTATATGTTTTCTGCCCTCCTTCCTCTTATCATATTCAAGCTTATCATCGGTGCAGGTGTCGATTCCCATCGCGATGGTACCGGGGCCACGGCAAATGCACCAAATGGTCTAATGGAGCGCCATGAACCTATTCTTTTCGATGACCAATTTCTTGCCGATTTCGAATGGGCCTTAGGCGATGACGCAATTTTTCCGTCTACCGAACCGTACGGCTCAGGCTGGTCATCCGGAGGAGCTACAATTGCTTAGGCGGCATAAGAGCTTCTAGCATGAGAGTAACTCTGGCAGCAGCGCAGGTGTTCAACCGCTTCGGTAATCGCGACAACCTTAGCTTCAGATGTGGACAATTTACGCCTTTAAGCTTTCTGATGTAGAAATGGTCCTGAGTGTTGGTGACTGGTTCCAACCCATGGCATTCTCAGTTCCGTGACAAGGTGTCATGGATGATGCAATGCTCATAGCCAATCACCATGAGTCGTGCCAATGCAGGTTCAGGCATTTACATAATGATAATGAACATGGTCTATCCGGGTGGAGAACCGATGTTCGCCGGCACTCATTTGCCATGTGGCCGTGCGCCTATCGCCATATAGTGGGACGGTCACGTAAAATGCTCTGAAGGTACGGAGTACGGAGTACGGAGTATTGTTGCGAAGTTGAGAATGAGATCCAGTCATGATCGGTACATACACTGGGATATCTAACTGAAATGGCCATTCGTCTACGGATTATCTCAGCATTCGCTGCGCTCAGCAAACATGATTCCATCTTTGACCCTTTCAACCCGAGAAATAAGGAGCAGAAAGCAGTTACGCTAACTGATTGCCTTACATACAATCCCTGCGAAGGATAAGATATGTCTATGCGATTTTAGTCGTCTCTGGCTTTATCTTGTCCCGGGTTGGTAAGAAGATATTCCCTGGCCACACTTCCAAGCATTCAAGGCGATAGCAATGACTCAATGAGCTGTGTGGTGTGATTTCAACATTGGCCGACCTTGGATAAACACCGTATACAAGATTACAAGTTTCCACGCCGGCCATTTGGGAGGTTCGTGAAGGGACCAAATAGGAAGGAGGTTAAGCGTACAACGGATATGTCAATTTTTGGCCACGTTAGTACGTTACATCGCCTTATCACTCGCTCAGTTGAAGGTCAAGCATTGTCTTAGGGGCTTCGAGAAAGCGATGACGATTGGCTCAACTCGGTTGTATGGGTCTTATCTTGAAGCTAAGGCGGAGCTAATTTTTAGGAGCGGTTTAGGGCCATGCACGCTAAGATATTCGCCGATTGCCACCGTTTTAAGCCGAGGCACCTTCACTATCGCTTCGTATAGCCCCCGCTCAGTATTGTGGTTAGACGACGCTAGACTAGCCGTGACGACCGGTCACGCAGGCTGATGGGTACGATGACCAAACAATATCGCTTGAAGTTGGTTGGTTTTTTGTGCGTGGTAGGCTCCGATGCATATTAGGAACAAGCTTGTGCGATTGGGAATTCCACCTACGGAGTACACTCGAGTCTCAGTGTCTCGTATCGACCCATTCCTATCATGGCCACTCAGCGACTGGGAATCAACGTTTGGCCCCTCCCACCCGGCTTGGTGCAAGAATTCCAATGCTTAATACCCCAGATACGGCTCGGACGCCCGACGCAATTTGCGACTAATTTCAATTACTATTCGCTGATCCAGCCTTCTATCTATCAAGCGCGGATTTCGGTGAAACATGCATGGATTGTGCCAGAGACAAAGAATCGCCACCTTGAATGAAGATGTCCTGGCGACCACAGGGACCATATCAGGTTCCTAGCATAAGCTGGGACAGCGTAAGAGCGCCGATCTGCGGAGATTTTGGTCTATGAGTAGTGAATCAACCCTCCCACGCGGGGATTCCTCAGACTTGATCGGAAGGAACAGAAAGGGGTGATCCATGTCAGACTGTCGAAAATATTTTCTGTCGATATGTTGATATAGTCGTACAGGGCTCTCTTGGCAAGATCTTGAGATCTCGGGGTCTGATCCAACATTGGTAACGGTGACATGCGATGGACACCCTGCTATCTCAGCCGGGGCTATATCGGAACATGCGTCGAGTCATTTAGGCGCTCCTGATAACCCTGGTCCGATTTACAATTAATTAATTTGTTCATACATGGACGATAAGATGCCGGGTTACGATCGGAGCATGCTGCTGATATGGAGTGAAATGCTATCACCTCATTTATATCAAGTAACTGCCGTCCGTCTCCTGTACTTCTCCTTCCCATCCTCATCGCTCTCTTTCCATCTTCCTTTGCTTTCCTTCTTCTCTTGGATGGTTAGTACAATCACGGCCATACTCTAACCAACCCCCACGCACTCTAGTGGTGTCGTCTCTCTGTCACGCGCCACGATGAAGGAGAAAGGGACGGAACCCACTGTGGCCGTGTCCACTGGAGCGGCCATCGATGAAACAGCCCCGGATGCTTCCATCACTCATCTGAAGCATTTGAAGGAGCAGCAGCAATGGGACCCCAATTTGCCCGGGGAGATTTCTGACGATCTCGACGATGGCAAAGCTGCAGGGGAAACCGCCGACGAGCTTATCAACAATTCTCCATATCCAGAAGTACGTTCTGCTGTACCAAACTACGACGAGGGTGGCCACAGCAATACTATACGCGCCTGGACAATTGGCTTAATTCTTGCAACCGTTGCATCGGGGATGAATATGCTGTTCTCTCTGCGCCAACCATACATTGTTATTCCGTCGTATGTCGTTCAGGTCATTGCCTATCCTATTGGATTGGCATGGGCTAAGCTGTTGCCAAATAAGACGTTCAGCGTGTTTGGGCTCAAATTTAACCTGAACCCCGGCCCGTTTAGCAAAAAGGAACATGCCATGGCGGTCATCATGGCCAACGCTTCCTTTGGAGGTGGTACCGCCTATGCTACCGACATCATCGTCGCCCAGCGAGCCTTCTACCACCAGCGTTTCGGGTGGGGCTACGAAATTCTCTTGTGTATCTGTACCCAGATGATGGGCTTTGGCCTCGCGGGCTTCTTCCACCGCTTCCTGGTCACCCCGGCATCCATGATTTGGCCGTCAACGCTCATCAACACATCCATCTTTAACGCGTTACATGATCGCACTCTGCCCGACCCACGGAAAGTTGCAGGGTGGACGATTGGCAGGTATCGTATGTTCCTGTACTGCATGATCGGATCCTTTGTGTGGTACTGGTTCCCTGGATACATCGCCCCGTTCCTCAGCGTGTTCGCGTGGGTGACATGGATCAAGCCCCAGAGCCCTGTCATCAATCAGCTCTTCGGAGGGTGGACTGGTTTATCTTTCATCCCTATAACCTTTGACTGGACTCAAGTCTCGGGATTCAATTTCAGTCCTCTTATCTCGCCGTGGCATGCCCATGCGAACACACTGATCGGCATGGTAATATTCTACTGGATTTGCACATGTGGTCTGCACTACAGCAATGCCTACTGGTTTAAGCACTTGCCGATCAGTGATTCCAGCAGCTACAATAACATGGGTACCCGTTATGACGTCTCTAAAATCCTAACCCCACAGTTTACATTCGATGAAGCCAAGTACAAGGCATATTCGCCTCTTTTCCTGTCGACTACGTTCGCACTGAGCTACGGGTTGAGTTTCGCAGGAGTTATTGCTGTCCTGCTGCATGCGATCCTGTTCCACTGGAAGGACGTCTGGGTCCGCATACGGGGCTTTGGCAAAACTGAGGAAGATGTCCACTCCCGCCTGATGGCCCGATTCAAGCCCGTTCCGCTCTGGTGGTATGGTGCACTTTTCCTGTCCATGCTGGGAATAGGACTAGGTGTATCGCTAGGGTATCCTACCCACCTGAGTTGGTGGGCCTTCTTTGTGGCCTTGATCATGGCCATTGTGTGGTTCTTGCCTATTGGAATTGTGCAGGCGGCTACCAACATCCAACTGGGACTCAACGTCTTGACAGAGTTTGTTATCGGCTACATGCAACCCGGACGGCCAATGGCCATGATGCTCTTCAAGACCTTCGGTTATATTTCTATGTCCCAGGGCTTATACTTCTGTCAAGACTTGAAGCTAGGTCAGTAGTGCCCCCCTGCATATTCCCGGTCTCAGGACTAACGGTTCCACAGGTCACTATATGAAAATCCCCCCGCGAGTCACCTTTGCTGCTCAGATGGTTGCTACCCTCTGGACGTCGATCGTCCAGATTGCCGTTATGAATTGGGCGCTGGGATCGATCGAGGGAGTCTGTGACCTGGACCAACCGAACCACTATACCTGCCCCAATGGTCGCGTATTCTTCAACGCCTCCGTCATCTGGGGTGTCATTGGCCCCGCGCGCATGTTCTCGGTCGGCCAGCTCTACTCTGGTCTTATGTGGTTCTGGCTCGCGGGCGCTATTCTGCCCGTCCTTATTTACGTCGGTGCCCGTATCTGGCCCCGAAGCAAGATCCGTTATCTCAGCGCGCCCTTGATCTTCACCGGTGCCGGTTTGATCCCCCCCGCCACGCCGCTCAACTATCTCAGCTGGGGCATTGTCGGTTTCGTCTTTAACAAGTGGATCCGTAACCGCTGGCGCGGCTGGTGGATGCAGTACAACTACGTCCTGTCTGCCGGCCTGGACGTTGGTCTCACGCTGTCCACCATCGTCATCTTCCTCTGCCTGCAACTGACGCGTGTCGACTTTCCAGCCTGGTGGGGTACTAATATCGCTGCAAACACCATGGATGCCGCCGGCACTGCCGTCCAGATTACCGGAGAGAAGTTCGGCCCGTCGACGTGGTAAATTTGCGGTCTTGATGTGTTTGCCGCTGGGGGTGGGGTGGAAATAACCTAATGTATCTACTTTCGCAGCGATTCTTGGACCGTTTGGTCACGGAACCTGCAGTCGGGGTGTTATATGTAATGAATCATGTCCATGTCCTGGAGACTTCAATATCATGTCCGTGGTGCGCACGAGTCAACTCAATAAATAATGGATTCAATATGATCGTGGACGCTTCAAATCATGGAACCCCAAAATTGGGGAAACCTTCCTATAGATATAGAAATCTCCCCACAATCTAAACCACAGCCCTCCTCTTCATACCCACCACCAACCCCACGGGCTTCCTCAAGAACCCCTCTCTCGTCTCCATGGGGCCATCCTGCTGAATCACCATGTCAAACAACCTGAACACCGTCCCACAAATGACAAACAACTCCATCTCGGCCACGTTCCGTCCCACACAGGCCCGGGGACCTGTACTGAAGGGAATGAACGCCGCCTTCTGGCGCGCCGTCAGACGCGTCGCATCCCAGCGTTCGGGGACGAATTCGTCCGCATCGGGACCCCAGATGGCCTTGGAGCGATGGATGGTGTAGCTGGGCACCGAGAGGACGTCACCGGGGTAGAAGGTGTGGCCCGAGATGGTGACGGGGGGATTACCCTGGGGGATTTCCCGGGGGAGCCCCATAGCGCTGGGACTGTGGATACGCATTGTTTCCCAGATGATCCATTGCAGACTTGCTAGGGCATCAGCGGCATCCATGCAACAAGATCACAGTAAAAAAAAAAAAAAAAAAACAAAAAGGGAACATACTAGGGGATATCCTTGACCATGGCATGAGTCGGCACCTGCACATCCTTCGGAATAGCCTCATCGAGCACACGATGCAAGTTCTCCACCACGCCGGACGTCCTCAAACACCAATACAAAATCGCACAGGAGGTATTCGACGTCGTATCCGACCCTGCAATCAGCTGCGTCAAAGCCTCCACTGTCAATTCCTCCCGACCCAGTTGATTTCCGCTCGCATCCTTCCCCTGCATCAGTCGGGCCAGCAAATCCACCCGCGTACTATTCGCCATCACCTCCGGCCTCAACCTCTCATTGACCCGCGCAACCGCAATCCCCGACAAATGCTCCACCGCCTGCAGCCCGTTCCGAAAAAACCGATCGGGGATGTACTTCGCCCACGGAATCAAACTCGGACAAGCCCCCAGCGTCGCCGCCACCTCGCCCCGCCGATTCAGCACCTCCACGGCCCGCACGTACTGCGGCGCGGCGTCGGCCGACTTGCGCATCTCGGTGATATCCCGACCCTTCTCCAGCATCCCGAAGGGCGCCCCGAAGGCCAGGTCCCCGATGATGTCGAAAGCAAGATAGTTGAACCAGTGCAGGGCGTCGACGGTCGCGTAGCCGGTGCGCGGGTTCTGGCGTGTATCGATGAGCCGACTCCATTGTTCCACGAAGAGCTCGACGTTAGCATGGATGTATTGTTCGAACTGGCCGACAGATTTAGCGCTGAAGGTATGGGAGAGGGCCTTCCGTTTCCGGGAGTGTTCAGCGCGATCGCGGGTATTGAAAAGACCGCGACGGATGGAAACGAAAGCGTCGTAGAAGTCACTGTTGGCGGTGTTTTTCTTTGCAATTAGTTGTTCGTTCCGCATATTCTTGGCGGTTTCCCGCCGGAGATCATTTCCGAAGCAATTTTGGGTTGGTGTCCGATAAGGAACAGGAACGTACGCTTTCAGGAACCCATTTCCGTGACCGTAGATCGCCTGGATCGCTTCATCGTCTGCGATGGAGATCTGTCGGGGTGCGATGCGGACGAGCTTGCCGTATTTCTGGTGCGCGCTGTCGACTGCCAGGAAGCGCTTGCCTTTGCGGGCTTGGAGGAACAGCCACAGGTTAGAGAAGGCGGCTAAGCCCGGGGATGGGATATCCCGCAGTCGGCATAGCCGCAGGTATGGCGCGAGATAGCAGACCACTAGGGCGGCTACCAGTGCGTAGGCGGCGCCAGTAGGCGACAATAAGGCGGCGATCATGGTGCCTGACAGGATTCAGAAAATAACGGGAACAGGGGAAGACGGTGGAGAATGAAGAAAAGATGGACCACTAAACCCGTTCGGAGTGATTTAGTCGGACAGAATCGGTGGAAATCGAAATCCCGCCAAGGGGCCCCGTTATTTATGGACGATGATCCCGAGGCTATCCCGATGGGCGGATGCTAACATCGGGAAGTCTGGGCCTCACGATCGCGATGTGTATGAGCCGATCTTCACCTCCGAGGTCCCGCTTCTGGTTAGGCTAATGCAGGGTGAATGTTCTCTGTGTGATCGATGGCTGGTGACAGGTCACTGTATACGCCACCAATTATCAAATAAAATAGGGTGACGGCGGAAATGATACGATCGTGCGTGGTATTTAGTCAACATAGTGTGGCCGTTTCATCTCAGGCCTCAAGGGACGAGATAAGATTGGCCGGACCTGTATAAAGTTCAAGTCTCTAACAGTTCAAGCGATGTCTTGTTACATAGCTACTGTTGGTTTTATATTGAGTGCCTCCAATCCACACTCGTGGTAAAGTTCTCCACGGAGTAGTCAATTGTGATGAATTCATGTCTAGCTTGAATGTCAAGGTATGTCAACATGCAGGAAGCTTCCTAGCAGATGCCGAAACAAACACAAGGAGATTCAACCCAGAAGTCCCGGCGTTTCTCTTCTTCTTTAAACTTCTCTGCTGAGTGGACCATGCCAGCCGCCATGCGTCCAAAGGTACCGAAGAGAACAGAAATCAGCTGTATGACCGGGTCCCACGTTTCATCTAATAGACTTTTTTGTTGACAACGGCTCATTCTCTTTCTTGGATTGGACAGGTCTATGGGGTAGCGCCCTAATCGCAGAAAGCCTGTCGTTAGAGGTTGTGTTGGTAGAGGCATGATAGCTAGTCAAGACAAACCAAATGTCAGGTAGCATTTTGATCGAGTGAACTAATAGCTTACATGGGACACGAAATTGTATCCCGGGTGCTCGGGGAGCATGGTCCACACTTCTAGTGAAGCTGTTATGAGAAGAACGGTAGAGTGGCTTTGGAATGCTGCTTCGACCTTGATGTCCATGCGGAGCACGTCTTGAGGCATATCGTGCAGTAACCAAGCGGCTATAGCCTCTGGCCCGTCCCATAACGCAACAGATCCTGCCGAGCAACGATCAAAAATGTTGGTGGAGGCATAGGATCTAGTCAAGGCAGACTAAACGTCGGTTGACACTTTAGTCGAGTGGACTAATAATAACTGTTAGTCTGAATCTCAATTTATCGTTGGTGCGGAGATAAAACTCACCAGGGAGGTCAAGAGAGGCATGTCAGGAAGATGGAGAGGAAGGTCAGGAAAGACGCCTTAAATCCACGGCTACAATCCATTGAATGGAGGTAACACATTCACTCTGGGATGTCCGATCACCAATTTCCATCTACGCGATACAATCCACTCTTCCTCTTTTCCGCCTCCCACCGCTCGACCCATGCCTTCATTCGTTCTCGACTTTTCCGACTGCCGACATTCACCGTGGGAATCACCCGTCCAATCCGGAGTGCACAGCAGAACATAGTCAACTCACGGAACGAGCTATGTTCGCTGTACGGCACCCCAAAGCATGCGCTTTCCCGCGTACTGCCCCGCTGGGCCACCAAGTCGTCTGTCGTGAAAGGTGTTTTCCAATGAGCAGAGTGTAAAACCGTCGAGACAGGCGGGTTGTCGAGCATCCTGCCAGAAGGGGGCCGGTATGTCCAGCCGGTCGGACGAAAGCCGACCACTTGAGAGAAGTGAGGCTTCATCGAATCCAAGTAGTCCGTCAGCGTCTCGGCGCGGATCTCGAACAATGTCTGCATATGCACCTGAGCCTCGACGGGGTCATCCGTCAACAGCGTAGAAAGCTCGGCATCCTCCAAGCAAGCGCATACGCGCTGTTTGCCCGCAGTGGCATAGATCTTACTTTTCAGGGCTCGGGCAATGGCCAAACAGAGGCGCTCTTTACCGATACTATAGGTCCCGATGACGACCAGCAACCGGCCTTGTGGGCGGGACGGTTGGTTTTGTGATTTGCTCGATCCGGTCACAGAATGGAAGAATTTACTTACGAGGCCCTCACTCGAGTGAGTAGCCTTCCCAAACTGCCACGGTGCAGGGCCCTCGTCCCCGCCGCGGTCGAGACGGGCACAAAGATCCGCGCAAGCTTTGATAACATCTGGTTGACTAGGAAATGAATACTTAGGGCTGAGGTAGGTGGTATCTAAATAACAAACATCGATCCTCTGCTGCCATTTCTGCCCCGTGGCAGGCTCGACGATCTCTGGGCGGAGAAGAGCGTGTTGCACATGGGTGGGAGACGCCCGGAAATCGCCACAATGAAGAACTCGGTGGACCTTTTGGAGCGGCCCAGCTCCCATGGCTTTCTCAAATAGAAAGATAGCGCTTCCGGGGCAGTGATTAGCCTCAATCAAAGTCACTTGCACCCCGCCAGTACTAGGAACTTCGGTGGTCTTCTCAAATTCCAAATCTATCAACCATCGCGGGTTGACTTTGAGTTGTTGGCGAACAAGATTGCCAGTAGCTTTGCTGCAGTAGATAGGTCCATGCCGCCAAGAAGCTGTGAGACCGATGTAATGGTCACTGTGGAAATGGCTAAGAAAATAGGCACTGCATCCTTCCACCGCTCCGTAGCGAAACGCATCCACGCAGATGGAGAATCCTGGAATGATCTTGTAGAATGGACAAGTCCGTTGGTAGGCTTGCTTGCCCCGAGACTTAACCTCGCTGGCTGCCGCGACTGTCCATGCTGTATCTTCTGCGTTACCGGCCATAAGCTTCGAGAATGCAGAGGCTGTTTTTGATGTGCCGGAGTATGGATCACTTTGCGGCGGCTTTGCGATAGCAGCGAGGTCGGCGCTGGTCGGCGTCTTGACCGGGATGTCGGCTTTCGGCTTTGGCATAACAGTAGTAGGCTTTCCATCAAGGCAGTCATTGACGTGCACCGACACGTCCTGATCTAATATTAGCAAGAAACTCGTCCATGATCATGCGAAAAGGGCGCCATACAACTTCACTCAAGCCTACCAACTCAACCTGACAAATAGGACATACTGTGGTGCCACCGCCACTGTACACATCGCAGTCCTCTAAAGCCGTGGAATCATTCGAATCGTCGAAACCAAAAACTATCTCCTCGGGCCCGTCGTCTTCATTGTCCTCGTCTAAGAGTTCTTCCCCATTGAATTCGTTCGCTTCTAGATCGTCAAAATTCGCAAATTTATCATCTTCGATATGGCTCGTGGCTTCTCTTACCAATGGTGGTACAGCGACATCCGAAGTTCGATCATTATCTTTCCGGTCATCATGGACGTCCGTTGCATCCGTCTCTTCAGGTTCAGCCTCCTTCAGCACCGCCGGCTCATCGCCGAAATTCCCAAACGTTCCCAAATCCTCCTCATTATCCGACTCATCAATGAACGGTCCGGTAACCTGTCGAGATTTGGCTGGAGCAAGGGTGGCAGCAGGGGCCTCGTCTTTCACCTGATCCTCCCGAGAGTCAGACTCAGACTCAACCCTGCGCTTCTTAACCGCCGATCCATTCTCATTATATCTTTCCTCCTCTTCCTTCGACGCCGCAAGATCCCCAGGCTCTTCCCCCCAGATATCATCAGGCGTCCGTGACCTCGACCTAGGAGGCGTACTGAGGTCTATCAAGGCCGACTTCTTCCCATTCCGATCATCCAAGAACAGTCTCCCACCACCATTGCTTGTGGAGCTATCTTCCCGTCGCAAAGATGTACTTGAGTTTCCACTACGCGAGGGGCGCTCTGCTTTCGTCGCAAACTGCGTAATCCGAGACTGTCGAGATGTGGCTTTCGGCGGGCCATCAGCTTTCTGGAAGAAGTTCAGCAGGCTGCTGTTTCGCTTGATGGAGCCTGGCGGTTTGGACTTGAAAGGGGCCTTGGATGGCGTTGATGCTTTTTTCGAGTATGATCCTGCCATAGCAGATTCTACGTCGAGAAGGTTGCCAAGGATCGGATAGGAATTGGCGGATGAGAGGGGTAAATTGTCCACCGGTAGTCGGTCTCCGGTGCGTTTGATCTCACTTGGATGCTTTATGGGTCCTATATATTCATTCTATATCGATTTTCGCGCTTCTTATGTGCAATTCCCGTGATCTAAAAGAAACGAAAGTCGGTATTGGAAACCGAAGAAAGAGAGAACGTGGCGCGGCGCGACAGTCCGTTTTCGCGGCGCGAGATCACGTGCCCATATTACCCGGGAGGATTACGATTGGCCTCAATTACGATATACCAGTTCCGTCGAGCTTCACCGATGCGGTTGGGTTATATTTGAATATGTAGAGCCTCGGCTAGTACCATGTGCTGAATACATTTAAACGTAGCCTCAGCTGCGGTTCGCAAGGAGGCACCAGCTCTATTCAACAGAGCAATCTCACTCTCTCGAATCCGTAGCGTCTTGACTCCTTTCTAAATTTCGCGGACTTCTCATAGAAAAAAAAATTGATCCAATTCTAGCCACCAGCTAGTCTAGTACTCAACTAGGCTCCGTGGCAATCATCACGTAGACAATTCGTTCCGGGCACGCAGTAGCGACATCGCATCGTAAAAGAATTAAAATGGCATAGTCCGTTTGTTCTTCTTCATTTTTTTTTTTTAAAAAAAAAATAGATACTAAAACGTAGCTCAGCGGGCTTTTCCGGCTTGGTTTGCTGCCTCTGCAAAAAGAAAATATCAGTATAGGCTCGATATGGTCACAGAGGAAGGTAGAGGCGCAAAATGCAAGTGTACCTCGTCTTGTGGCATCCTCCAGCAATCCAACATCGACCTCCGACCGCGGCAATATAACGTAGCGTACTACGCTGCCACGGATGAACATGTTCTTCACCGACGACAAATGGGGGTATTTGTCTAGGTCGAGGACATCGACATCGTCGAGCTTAATGTTGAGGTATTGGTCGACGGATTTCAGTGTTCCGCGGATGCGAATGTCATTCTTGAGTTCGATAATCACGGTCTGGTTAGTGAGGGTCTTGAAGAAGCTGTAATGTGTTAGGATAATTCGGTTTGTTTACTTGATCTGCCGGTTGTTGGCCAGACATACCTGAAGAAGAGCATGATAGCGGCAGGAGGGTGATTGAGGGTAGCTGGATATTTGCAGGACTATCGCATTGCCTTTTGGGATATCTGAGTATGTGTTAGGTATCGAAGTTGTCACTTCCCAGTGGGCAATTAGGGAAAGATCAAAGATCAAGTGTGGGGGAGGGGAGGATATTACGGCGCCGCGAAGTCGATGTTGTCAAGTCGCAATCTAATCTGCGCAGCATAAAAGTACCCTTTACCGCCTTTTTCACCGCCAGTAGTCTCCCATATATTGTACTGTTCAGTACGTTCATCACATGACGAGACACATATTCCTTCATCTTTGTTGGTAGAGGCAGGCGGACTTGATGTCCGCTGGCATTTTGGTCGAGTATTTGAGGTCAGACATCAAGCATATCGTTAGATAGCGTATTAGAAGTTTATCAAGTTTCCATATAGCTACTAAAATACGTTGTATTTTATGTAAATTATTAAGAACTATTAATCACTTCCCAACTATAACCAGGACGGTCTGCAACTTCAGGTTGCCAACCCCATTGGTCTATGTAGTTCAACATCCATTTACTCTCTTTCAGTAGTACATTCGAAAGAAACTCCTCATACTCCGTATAAAGCGTCAGGAATAAACATCAAGTATGGACATCGATCGATTTCGCACATTATATTAATGCTCGCCGCCAGGGCGGTATCGGGTATCATAGCTGACTTCACATATCGTTCTACCTACATGCACCAAATTAAGGATAGTCTCAAAAAAAACAAAACATGCACGGGGTAATATTAGGAGGGGAATCCTTAACCTTCACAAATCTTCTGAGACCCGTGCTGCTTAGTCTGCCTGGGTTTCATTGCCCAACCGGACAAGCACGTCCAGCCAGCGCCGTTCTTGCGACCCTCGTCGAAAACGCTTCCAATTCCTTCCAGCCACCTCCCCTGCTCTCGACCCATCTCGATCTGCAGTTTGAGAAGCCATTGTTCCCAAACCCAACCACCAAATAGACCAGTGACACTAGCAGCGTCAGATGTGCTGCCGACTGGGCCTTGAACCGCTTCACATTCGCTGATTTGACTCTTGACCCTAGGCTCGGGCGTCTCCCTAGGAACAGGGGAGATCACAGGCTCGTTGCCCATCGGTAAAAACATCCATGCTCGTTTGGTCCCGACGAATCCCCCTCTCTGCAGACGCTTGAGGAAGCTTTTTGTAGGGTTTGGGTCGTAGCCCCGCGACTGGAGGTTGAACGTGAACTCGAGTGACGTGGCAGATGCGTAAGGTCCCGCGCGCGATATCTGCGCATCCATCATAAAAAATTCAAAGTATCCCCCTGGTTTGAGGCAGCGACGACATTCTCGAAGACAAAGGTCGTATTCGTCTTGGTGCTTACCCGAGGGCCATTCGCTCTTCAAAAACACAGGAAGGGAACGAGCAGAGATTACGTCAAATTTATTGTCAGGGAATGGCAATTCCCACAGATTCTGCACAGAGATTAGACGGTGGTTGGCGGGCCCTTTAATGCCACAGTTGACCACTTGGTGCTTGGTAAAGACGGTATAAACTTTGACATTTGGGTAGTCATGCGCAAGGTTCCATGCCCACTCACACGAAGCATGTCCTCCAAGGTCCAGAACCCGAATATGTCGTGGTCCTGAAATTCTAGGGGCGCCAGAGGGTGACTTTCCTTTATGGAGTTTCTTAAAAGCGGGACTAGCAATCAGATGCCCACCGTTGAGGTACCGGAGAGCGTCCATGGCCCACATGGGTTCGCTTATCTGGGTAAGAACAAACTGCTCCTTCTCCAACATGGAGAACTGTGCTTTCTCCTCTATGACGGAATCAATGACTGAATTGCGAGGAGCTTGAGAGAAGGGACCTCTGTAAGGAGGTCGCTCGGGACAAACAAGTTCGTAGCTCCCTATCAAGCAATTCGTATGCATATTAGTCAGGCCCAGCCGAATAGATTGCACAGCATCAAAGCGCATATTTCGATGCAAGAAAGTGTCGGCGTTGCTGGAACGCTGTCGGATCGACTGGAACCCTCTCCAATAAATGGAATCTTTGCTTGCTAGTGCAGAAGGCTGAGAGCTGGGTGCGTCGGGCACCGCCTCATCAAATCGGACGGCCTTTTTGCAAACAATTTGTGATACAGCCTGCGCAATCCTTCCCGCAGTGTCTATATGGTCGTCTCTTTCACTCACTGGGGTATTGGCGGGGTTTGTCTCGCACAGGGCAGCCAGATAGGAAGCCTGCGCCGCAAGCCAAACACTAGTTCTGTCTAAGCTTGCCATTGCTTTGTTTTGCAGTTCACTCTCATAGTTCTCATCTCGCTCGTCCGGATTATACATTCCCGGCTTTGCAATCTCACACACAGCATCGACATCGTCACTCACTGGGCTTTTCGTATGTTCTTCTAGCTGTAGCGACGGGTCTTCATTTGGGACCTTGATTGCAGTCGGTGGTCCATTCGGATCGTAAACAGCTGTCAGTTGTTCATCGGCTGCCCATCCAGGGCATTCAACAATCTGCTCAATGATTTCTCCGTTGGTTCGAATGAATGGTAGATTATAAAACCTCTCGGCAGTGGCAGATGAAGGAACATTGCCCAGCTTAGGAATAGACCAGGTGTGGCGAGCTCGAGGACCAAGAGAGGCAAAGAAGCCACCAGGGGAAGGTATACTGAGTCTACTGAAGCTATACCCAGAGAGGTCTGATGCCGGGGTCGCATCACCAGCACTGCGTGGTCGTTCCGGTGTCTCGACCTGCCACATTTCATCGTTTTTTTCAGATGTTTCTGACCAAGGATCTGGGGTTCCATCCAGCGGAATGTGTCTCAACGTTGCCAATGCATCTTCAGGAAGGAATACTCCACTGTCGGATGGTGTGACTTCACCAACAAGGCCAACCACGGATGACGATCTCACTCGGCCAAGAATTCGAGGGAAATTTCCGAGAAACTGTTGCCAATCCTCTTCGGAGTTTTCGACTGAGATCGCGATGCTCTGCAAATCCGAACTTGTCTCTGGATGCTGGAGATCTTCATTTTGTTCACCTTCGAGTTCCGGTCGCACAAGAATCTCGTGTGCATCCCAGCCGTTACCGGGAAGCGACTGTACATCTGGCGTTACCGGAGCACTAATGGTTGATATTTGATCCGATGAGACACTGCCATCCAGCGACGGAGGAGCATGCACGGCCGGCACAGAATTACCAAGCATCGATAGAACGGCCGGGGAAACGGGTATCTTGGGGGGCGGAGTTGGAGGAATTGGTGAACTTTTCGGAGCACCTTGCAAAGATGACCAGGTCGTCGACGAGGGAATTGTGAGCCTAGGATAGCGGTTGCGACTAGTTGGTGAAATCGAATTTCGTGAGGCAGGGCTTACTAGACTTGTCGGACGAGTGCTGGAGATCGAAGTGCACTCATCACTCATTTCTGATTCTTCGTCGGTTGCATCATATAGGTCGTCAAATGATTGCATTTGATTTTGCCATTCCATATCTGAGCACGAGGAGGTAGTTCCACCGGACAAGGGGGATAGCAAACGGTACAGTCTAGACGCCTGCGCCAGACCACTGGTTTTCAACTTCAACTGAGGATGAGAAGTGTTCTTATTTGAGCCAGGTTCGCTGCGGTGTGGACTCTCCGAACATTCCCCCTCGCGAGAATCCTCAATTATAGTATTAAGCCTCGTCCGTCGGGCCTGCCGAGGGGGGCATCTGGATAGTGCAGAGTGTAACAACTCAGACATCTTGTTCTAAGTGTGATTCGTTTTCCGGCTCTTTTTTCAAGCACAAATAATGATTACAACAAAAGCCGACCGTACCCAAAACTGACGCTCTGAAAGTATATCAACTGCGTTGGACACCGATCAACGGGTCCACCAGGCACGTAAAGGATGTAACGAATGACGGCCTAGCTCACAGAGCTTCAGGCACACTTGATTGGAACTAAAAAAGAAAGAAGAAAAGAGGAAAAGGAAACTGAAAATGAGGGCGAAATGACCACAAAAAGTAGGTGAATATTGTGATCGATCGGTGGCGCATGGCTCTGATATATATGCTCAAGTCTGAGAGAGAGGAGGGGAGGATCTGGAGACGCCAGAGACACCTACCACTATCCGTGCAGAAACTACTGCACCCATTGCGCATGACGAGTCAGGGATCCATGGATATCAACATCCCATACCGGCTATCATTGGCTGCTCTCGAGGCGGCGCTTCGCTGATGAAAGACGCCCGCACTCTGAGAGGTGCAGTGGAAGTGATAATCCAGCACGCTGGACAGATATCACATCAATCGGTGGGGAGGATTGCATGCAAAGAACGACCCTCGACAAATGAGACATGGCGACTGGAACTTGAAGCCTGTGTGAATCGGTGTGATTGGTGAACTGCAAGCGCTGGGAGAACTCTAGCTATCTTTAGAATTCCTGTTGAGTGCTCCGAATCCTGATTAATCAGTAGATCATGGTTTCCCCACCCCAACGTTAATTTAGAGGAAGGCGGTTAATTGATGATGGTAAAGGTAGCGAGCAGTGGTGCGGCTTGCTTCCATCAACACCTAGTCAGTGCCGCTGGAAGAACAAAAGAGGTCATTTCGTCCGTGACTAGCCCAACAACTTGAGACTAAGAGCCGACGACTGGGTCAGCCGACCAATTCATCGGAAATTGAACCGGAGGCGAACTGGCACTAATCTAAGTCAATGGTAAGTTAAGTCGAGGGATTACGAAAGTCGGGTGGTTGACAGCATGTCTACTAATGGATGGCAGGAAGCCGGTTCCCGTGATCCCCTTCAAAGGTCTCCCGAGGTCCCGTGAGGTCCCGTCCCGTCCGTTCAGGCACCTACCAGAATAGTTCACTCCGTTCCAATCAGGCATCTAGGCCCTTGACTTACTGCGACCCCACTATATATATCGTCGCACGTGAAGACCTTGGCCCTAGCCCTTATCGTCAGGATCCAGCTTGCCCGATTTGGCTGCCCGGAGTGACGTCGACCGGCAAATAAGTACCAAAGGCTGGTTACTAAAGTATTTCGTATGAGATTTTTGCCTGCCCAAATACTAGTATCCACTATTTCCCCATACCTGTGTTGTCCAATCGAGGTATATAAACCGTCTCCTTTCCCCATTGACTCCCCTGAAAGTTTCCCCCTCCATCAGCAATCTCCCCCGCAGTACCCGTTAATTGCTCCCTCCCCTACCAGACAAGCATCATGTCTCCTCCGGCGATTATAGCTCCATCCATCCTGAGCGCAGATTTTGCGACTCTGGGGAGCGAATGTTCGACCAAGATGGCCCAGGGCTCAGACTGGCTACATGTCGACATCATGGACGGTCACTTTGTCCCTAACATCACCTTTGGAGCTCCTGTTGTGACCAAGATCCGCTCTCACGTCGACCGTCCCACTCTGCCCCATGGCCGGGGCACATTTGACTGCCATATGATGATCATGGAGGTAAGAGATACCTGTCCCGTCGCCTTGTCAACTTTCCGATCATTCCGTACCACCTCGAAAAAACCACCAGCTGATCGTCCCGTGTTCATATCTAGCCACATAAATGGGTCAAAGACTTCAAGGACGCCGGGTGCGATCTTTACTGTTTCCACTACGAAGCGGCAGTCGCTTCCGTCGCAGCCACCAGCCCGGCAGACTCGACAACCACTCGCAAGACGAGCCCAAAGGAATTGATCCGCTACATCCACGAGCAGGGTATGCAAGCCGGGATTGCTATCAAGCCAGACACCCCGGTAGACGTACTGTGGGACATCCTAGAGAATAAGGACGAGAAAGAACGTCCCGATGTAGGTGCCATCATTCTTATATATGGAGAGGGATCTCGAAAAATCTCTCCCCCCTTGCTCAATCCATGCTAATGGCGCCTCTCCTTTCTCCGCAGATGGTTCTCGTCATGACTGTGTACCCAGGCTTTGGTGGTCAGAAATTCATGGCCTCTGAACTGCCCAAGGTGCAGGCTCTTCGTGAACGATACCCCGATTTGAACATTGAGGTTGACGGCGGACTGGGGCTCGGAACGGTGGACCAAGCCGCTGAAGCAGGAGCCAATGTAATTGTCGCTGGTTCGGCAGTTTTCGGCGCCCAGGATCCTGCCGATGTCATCACAAAGCTTCGTGAGTCCGTTAACAAATATCGCAAGGCTTAAAATGATTTCTTTTTTTTTCTCAGGTGACATGATATTATAATCTTGCATAGCTTGTAGAATTCTTTTTTGTTTTTCTTTTTAATACCTCTCTTTCTGACTCAACCCTTGCTTTCGTCTTGGCTTTGTGGCATATGATCATCAAAAGCTAAGGGTGGGCAGATTAGATTACCTAGCATACGGTCATGTTCAAAACATCACCAGGGCAGGTATCTGTACTATGAAAAAAAAATATAAGCGTGGGTTGTATAGATTGGTAAAATACAGCCGGCTTGTGAACAGCACCTGCACGAAAGCCTGGGATTCATAATTATGGGATTAAAAATACTGCACTGGTATCTTTACAGGGTGGTAGAAAAGAAGACAGCAGAAAAGGAGAGCCGGTCGAAGTAATGCCAGGCGTGTTTTCATCGTAACATAGACAATCAGCCAACGAAGACCCATCCAAGGCCGCTCAACTGGAATCTGGTTTCTTTGCCTTTCGATTCATTGCGGCCTCGACATCCTCTCCACTTTCCGACTCTTCATCAACGGTTTCCTCCTGGTCAGCTTTCTGCGCCTGGTCGTCGCGCAACGACTCCAGCATCTCTGCATGACCGCCAGAAATGGATTTACGAATATCCTGCGCGACCTTTGCTTTTTCCTCTGGGGATGTGGCAGAAACGATGGAACCACGATGATGTTCAACTAATCCTAGTGCTTCAGCATTATCAGCATGAAAATTGGCAGACGATACCGCGGCGATCTCTGGCACCAGAGGCGGCCGCTTTGGATTGCCCTCCGTCACGATTTCGGGAGCAACCGATGATTTGCGACGTACACTGTCTGCGCCTCCTTCCTTTTTTTCCTCGCTAGCCTGGCGCAGAGCGGCCTTGATAGAGTCATCTTTCTGGGATGCCTTTGCGGGAGGGTTTTGGATCTTGATGGTACTCTGCTTGGGAACCGGGGTTTCAGAGACGGGGGTCGAGACGGCAGAACCAGGTTCTGGTTGGATAGCCGGGGGCGCGGTGTCCATGGTAGGAATACTATCACCAAAGTCTTCGACATTGTTGACCTGCATCCTCAGCTCACCGTATTCGTTCCATTCTTCGATCTCCTCCAGGTCCTGTGGCATTCCAGAACCATCAGTGAGAAATTATTGTCGTTTATCCGCCCCCGATAACAAGTATGCACAGCACCTATTGGAGGGGGAGGAGGGGTAAAGAGGAAAGAGTTGGCAGTTGCTTACACCGACCACCGTGCCAAATTTCACGAGGCCCGGCAATTTCCTACCCTTGGAGCGACGACCCCAGAGCTTGCGGGCTGGGTCGTCGGTGGCCACATCAATTGCGCGGAATGGGAGTTTGTTGGCCTTGAGGATAGTCTCCAATCGTGCAGTGGCGGTGACGATATGGGACGACCCCGCAGTGAGGGAGGTATAGAGATAAAGGGTTGAATCGGACATGGCGAAGATGTTATCGGAAAGTAAAAGCGCCCTCTAGAATGGGGACTGAGATTTCTCACGATGTAGTGAGGGGACGGCGATAGTAGTCATTCAGGGGGGGGGGGAGAAGATGAAAAGTGGCATGGGATGGAAGCACGTACCACCGATGTTTCGTTTTTCTCTCTTCTTTTCTCCAAATTAATTTGACTTGGTTTTCTGGACCAGCTTATGACGTGGCTGGTGACCGCCCACGCGCAGTCACGTGTGGGGTGACAAAGAAATCAGGGACCCTGATCCGGTGTCCTTTTCACTAATACATCTGATCTACTCCGTACTATACCGATATATGTACATACATGTCAGTGAATAATGGTTGATTGAGAGTCTCAGAGTCCCTTTCATACCTTCTGTATTGTTCGCCTTCAATTGGGAATTTGTATATATCCACAGGGTTATCAATCGTATATCCACATAACCTGCAGTTTAATATGTGATGACCATCATTGTGAAATCAACGAGATTGAAATCACACAAAGAGTGGAGTATTGAAGAGAAACAGGAAAAAACAAACCTGCATGTCGCGGACCTATGTTTAATATATATCTAGTCATTCATGATTTATCATCAAGTAGCTATACGGAGTATACGTAGTTAGTAGAGATCCGATTTAGCCTGAACCTCAATGTTCAAGAAATTTTCTCCACAATATCCCCACCAAATGCATGATGAAAACTACATATGTCGTTTCTCAGCTACCCTTAACTCTGAGCATTCTTTCTTAGGCTGTTAGCAGCAATATAACAATTAGTCTCTCACTATAGTTAAGCTCTCCAGAGAATTATTCGGCGTAAGAGCTTCTGTGGAGATTGAGAATCCGTGCATAATTATTTGCCATTGAGCAGCAGATCTAAGACGCTCTTTACTCTTTAACCTTCCTATGACCTCGGTCATCTTTATCTCTGGTACGGACCTCGATCATGGGAGGGATCATGTGCAGAGAATATACTTTGCGATGGGATCTGAGCGGTTGGACACTGGACAGACTCAGTTGCCGGGACAATCTTGGGCTGCGCGGAACGCTTTGCTTTGGTACCGATCCAATGAAGAAGATCACACCGTTGGTACTATCTCTGGGAGCCTGTTTGGGCATTCGGGATATACATCATGATGCATGTAGCCTGGAAACCATCGATTTCAGAGTATAGTTTCCCTGATAGTAGGCAATAGTTAGTAGCCAATGGCAAACATACCACTTGTTGATCTTTGACTGATCTGTATACATTTCGACAGGACTACTGTATACGTAAGATGCCGATAAAGGAGATACCCTAGTATATGTAGTTTGACAGCTGAATATATCACTACGTACCTGGAGATCGATTTTGAAACGTGTCTCTCATCTCGAACTAAAAAGAAAGACATTATATTACTATACATATTGAGACATACTTAATACTTCCTTATCTTAACAGTCTTGGAGCATGCTTTCAGTTGGAAATCCTCGTCCGTCTTACTATCACCGTAGTCGCTGATCATTTAATAATAATGCATGGAGTATACTAAGTAATACTTCACTCTCTGGAGGCTGAGGCTTGAGCATCCAAATATCACATTATAGAGAACGGTTGGCCAGCACTTCCCCACAAGCTGAGCTAACTGTATAAGGTTCCACTACCGTACGGAGTATACTCTCATCTATCACGGAGTCTCTGTTGTATATGAGCTTGACCGTGCAGAAGACTTGCTAGCATGGCTCTGTGATAGTGGGAATAGGGGTTGACGATCACCCTCGGAGCCAAATTAACAGCTTGATCCACACTACACAGAAGGAAAGTCTAGTACGAGCACACGTGAAAAACTCTTCTTGGTACTGTACTCCGTACCCCGTACTCTGTACTCTGTACTCCGTACTCCGTACTTATGAACATATTGGTAGAAAGTTGAGTCAATTCGGCAAAGGAACTTAGTAACCTACTCTTTGAAGGTAACTTACTCCGTACCCGACACCTGCACCGTGCGCAGAGCTCGGAACCGGAGAAACAGTTCGGCGTGGGCAGAGATTCTGCCAGGATTTGTTACCGCCTTCTGCCCTCGATGAGCTGCAAACCCACTAAGTTGAATGACAACTTGAAGTGAAATGAAATGAAACAGTGTCTGAATACTACCTTAGTAATCTCAGGTTGTTCTGCAGAAATGAGATT
Source organism: Aspergillus coremiiformis (assembly GCA_009193565.1). Lineage (NCBI taxonomy): Eukaryota > Fungi > Ascomycota > Eurotiomycetes > Eurotiales > Aspergillaceae > Aspergillus > Aspergillus coremiiformis. The sequence continues at coordinate 80,804 of ML739078.1, read as the reverse complement.
CACAACATCAAGATTGAGAACATTATTGAGCGGGTGATGTGATTTCAGCCATGCTGCGGAATACTACGATGATTCTTGTAACACGGGTTAGGCAGAGAGATCGATACCTTAGGCACTTACCACGTACGAAACAATTCAAATCAACATGAGTCTTTCTTCGCACACCCTCCGGGATACTCTCAACAATATCAGTCGAAGCGATAACATCTATTTCGGGATATATTTGCATTTGTTTTCTCTACCTGGCATGATTGCTTCTATTTTCCTCCGCTCTTCACCGAAAATCTCACTGGTCTATCTATTTTCGCTTCTCCGGCAGATTTACGTCGATTCCGGTCAGGCCACAAGGCTGGAACTCAGCCATAGAATGAATGACTCTGTTCTGTACTCCGTAGACCGCCGATGAATCTAGGTTTTACCCTCAGGCCTGAGCGCATTCTATCATCCCTGTTACTCAACCACAGCCTACGTGAACAAACATGATCCCTCGAAATTCAGAAACCGTGTCCAATCCAAGACTCTCTGTCTGTCAGGGAAAGACTCAAGGCTGCCAACATGGTTCTGACGCGTCATCCACAGAAGTATTTTGCTCAGACGCTTGTAGGAATTGTGTCTGAGCTGTCCTGTGCCTTGTCAACACCACAACATTCAGATAAACCCGACTGAGTGAATGTGGCTGACCGAGGCGCACCCCCGACATACCCAAGAGCAAGGTAGCATCTTTCTGAATGTGGTCATCAGCATCGAAATTCAAATGCTGTGCCACTTGAAACGGGCAGACCTGCGTCTCGGAACTTTAACGAAGCTGCTAAACATATAGTTGGCTCTATAAGAGAGTGTAGTAAGTATCCGACATGGTGGTCAGCATGGGACGTGACAGAGCCTGGCCAGGCACAAACAGCCTTCTGCATTTACTATCCTTAGGAGCTCCTATGCTCTTATGCTCTCAGCAATGTTTGAGTCAGTCATCATCTGCAGGGATCAGGGTAAGGCCTGGATCGGTATTGGGCATTTGTAAATGATTTGTTGTCGTAGGGACAGTTTCCTGAGGGGATTGTGGTGCTACCAGGGCTATCCGTCTTGTCTTCCTGTTTGAATCGATGTGTTCTGAGGGTATGCGTATTGCTTCGAGCGCACTAACTGTCTCTAGGTCATTGTACAGATCATCCTCTCCTCAGGTAGTAGGTACTGTACCCGACCTCATGGACATTGGCACCTCCTGTCCTCTGGATATAAATTCCACCAATGGGTACAAAGTACGAAATCAGATCACATTTCATCATCTCTCTCACTCGCTAGTAACTACACCAGACATCAAGGTATGTACAGTACATACATGCATTCCTGGTTTTTGGACGGAGTGAAACGTCAAGTTTCCCGAAGTGGAGCGCATCATGACATTCAAGGTGACTCGAGTACGGAGTACGGAGTACCCCTCCGCGAACAGCTTCCATAACAATTCCTCAGCTTGTGCTTCGCTCTTCGCAACACGGGAGGGTTCAGGATTGGTACCTGCCTCCGTGGGTGTAGATGCATAAAATCACAGATAGTGAACACTAGTGTACTAACGACCAGAGATCCTGACCCTATCATTCAACTGTGACAGGGACAGCCGGAGATCGTTTTGGAAGTTCCACACCAGCCACGTCGATCGTCTATTCGTCAGATGAAAGGATTTTATCCTCGTCGAGGGGATGCTCCGACATTTCTGGAAGGACGAATAGCGCTGGCGGGGCTAATTTTTGCGATACCCTGATCCGGTCTGTATTGGACAGCATAAAATCATGAGATCCTAGTATATTTATTTGTGCCCTACGTGCTTTTACCCCTCTTCTCTGTCTCGCGGTTCTTCTTAGGCGACCGTGGTAAGTTACTACTGATCTATCGCAGGGTTACAGGAGAATTGTCAGTTAGATCCAGTTGTCACTACAAAAGTCCATCCGGCAGCAGACGGGTCATAATCTACTTCTAAAGAACACAAAAAAAAACCCCCCCCCCCCTCATTAAATGTAGTGCCCGGGGCCGTGGTGTTCTCTAAATTTCGTCATAGAGGGGTAGACAATGACCAAGCCGGTGAAGATTGAGCAACAAATTCAGGTACACATCTGGTCCGAGTGTCCTTCTAGACTGAAGAGAGTCGAACGGTCTGAGTAATGGCCAACGAGACCCGTTTCGGGGTGTTTGAACGGTCCTCTGAGTCACAGCTTCTGGCACACAGCATTGGCTGCTAAGAATGGAGATACTAAGATGCATGGAGAAAAAAGCGGTGACTTTCGCTATCGATTAGCGGTGCAGGTCGGGTTTCTTACAGATGAAACAACGGCGGGTTGGATTTTCTCTGACCGCTGATATCGCAGCGTCCACTGCATGGTGTACCGGGTGGGGAAGGGCCATTCTGGAAACTGTCAGTCATTGGTATCAATTCTAGGTATAGGTACTCCGTACTCCGTACAATGTATGTACATACATCCGTACAATACAGTACAGTACGAATGAGTCTGGCGATGGCAACGATAGATGTATCCAGTGGTGGTAGCGAAGCGCCGACTGACCAGTCAATACAGTTCATAACCGTACCTACCTTACTATTCCTTGTATGTATGTACTAGTACTCCACTTTCGGCTTGTGTAGTTCGCCCGCGACTTTGCCGTGATTTCCTGCCTGAGGACCAGGTTGACGCCCGGTATCACGTGATACACGTGATTTGAGATCATTTCATCCATTGGGCAGTGGAACGAACTCCACCGTATCCCCTCACCAAATGATCGATCGTTCGTTCGTCGATAGTTTGGAGATCGTCCGGTCACCGCAGACAATAGAGGCGGAGCCATTGCAGAACCCAACAGCCAAAAGAAGAACGAAATGATCTATACAGTACGGAGTACGGAGTATACAAAGAAAATTCTGAATTCCATACGTTCTTCGTCCTCCGCAACCATGGTATTGGGTTCCCCACGCGCAGAAATCTACACTGAACCTTGGAAATCTCCCGCGCGCGTACCATGGGATTACTCAACTTCCTGGGGGTAGGTTACCAAGACTACGACTGTTGTTCCTCTACGATAACACATTGCTTGGAGGCTTGAATTATGAATCCAACAGCGGAAAAGGAAGGTAGAAGAGTATTACAAATGATGTTCAAACGGGGGTATGGCACGCACCCGTTTCTACCCAAGTCCTTATTGTATGGATTGAAGGTTCCATCCAACACATGAGCCAGTAGTTTCCTTCGTTAGTGGGAACGATTCAATATTCCACCTGGATCTTGCCAATATGACGAACGGTTGGAACCGATAAAGATTGTGTGTTCTTTATTCTCACCATATTGGTGGGTTTCACCTTCAAATTGGCTATCTCTTAATCCGCTCATGATCAACTGATATGGGGAAGAGAAAAAAAAAAAGACAGACATAAGTAGGACACCTCATTGATTAGATATGGGGGCCCAGAAGGGGTGCAAGCTAAACGACGTGGCAGACATCGAGTCGATGGGGGAACTCTCGCTGGGACCCGAATGGGCTGTACTGTACGTCACAACCGCGAGGACCGACTAACTGGGCCTAAAATAAGAGATGTGGGTGTGAGGAGCAGTTGGTCAAGTCAGTGGTACTCCGTACGGTGGACGGAGTGCTGCGTATCATGGACTTTTTACTTGTGGTAGGGTATGTTAGTAGGTATGTATGTATATACATACATACCTTAGCGTACGTAACTCCGGTACTGAATGTTCCTAAAAGCTTTCCCGCTGTAGGCGCCCTGAGGGGCCTGAGGTAGGTGGTAACAGGAATACTGACTCCTCTCCCGTACTCCGTACCTACCTAGTACCTACCTTAGTACTTTTAGGTAGGTAGTAGGTATTGATAACAGGTTAACTTACCCAACCGATCTAACCTGAATAGACTGCCATTAGTCCATACTGAGTTAGGTAGGATGTCCGACTAGATCCGTACAGGTAACCGATGGACTCGTGGACCTTCAATGGGAAGTACGAATAAAAGTCACTACCTAGTTTTGATGACTGATCATCCAACACATCCACTCACTTATCTGTGCTCTTGCTAGACAGGCTGCTGCGTGTCGGTGTAATCCGTTTCGCTGCCTCACTTCGAGGCCCCTTCTCTGACTCGTTATTTGTCTAAGCCATAGAGGCATCTCCCTTATCCCATGATATCTGTCCGTTTGGTCTGAAAAGATTCAACGCCGCGTTTGACCAGTCAGCGTGTTACCCTCCCCTTTTTCTTATGTATTTCATCGTTTTCATCGAATCTTATTTTCCTACTGCTCTTCTGGGCAATTTCTGGATTTCTCTACGCTAATGCAGTTTGAGTTAGTCTTCTCTACGGAGTACGATGACGATGATTATTCTTTGATTTTGTATTTTATTTTATTATCCTCCGTATACGGAGTATAATATAGATCATTTTTATTTACTAATTTATTTGGTTTTTATTTTGAATTTTGATTGTGTTGTTGCCCCAGGCTTGGACTCCCCCATAGATACCTAAACTCGTACTAGTGTTCTGATCATCAGGGAAAAAAGAAAAGAAGGAAAAAAAAAGAAATAAATACAATCATCAGAATAAAATTCAGGATTAGGATTCATTCCTACACTATGTTATTTTTTTTTTTTTTTAGGAAATAAGAGCCACACGTGACACGGAAAGGGTTTTTTGATTTTATTTTATTTTTGTGATCAGAAGAGTAGAAAAATAAATGAATAAAAGACTAGTAAGAAAAAAATAAATAGACTCATATAGAAGTGAAAAGAGAAGTTGAAGAACTTGAAGAAGAAGAACGGGAAAAAAAAAAGAAAAAGAAAAAAAAGCCAAATGAAAATGAAAATATGAAAAGCATGTAAAATAAAAAATAATAAGACAAAAAAGAAGAATTCCATTCGACCACTTTTGCCCACCCCAGACAGACGGTCGACAAAATGGTTCCAGACCATCGTCTTCTGTCTACCCTTTCGCCATGATTCTCCTCCCTGGTCCACACTGCCCTTCCTGCCTTAGTGCAGATTAGCAAGGGCCAATCTTTCCATCCATCTCATGGACTCTTATCCCCGCCCCGGGTGGTTTCTCAAGTTTGAAACTGCCATGAACTACTGCTCTGTGACGGGCTTTTTGGCCCTCACACTACTCTCCATACACCATCAAATCCACACCCCCTTTCATTCTTCCCCCCCCCCCTCCCCTCCCCATCTCAGTCATCCATTGTACTCCGTAGCCCGGACCATTTGATCAAACCGGGCTGTGGAGAGCTTTGGGCTCAATTCTTAAATTGATATCTCCCTCACCTCCCTCTTCCTCTTCTTTGAACGCTCATCATCGGTCACATCATATATCTTTTGATACTTGCTCGCTCCTCCGTCTTCCGACTTCCACCCTTCTCCAGTCTTCTCTCTTTTATATCCCTCTCTCCTTCTCCTTCCTGATCTTCACCTTCTCAACCATACCTATTACGCCCAACACCTTCTCTTCGTCTTGATCACATCTCATTATTATCTCCTTATCGCATATCCACTTCCTCCCCGCTCTCTTTGTGTTCTATCCTCTTCATCGTAACCGTCCGGCGCATTGCGGGATCAATCCTGATATTCCAGTCAGTCCCTTCTTCTACTTATTCCACTCTCTTTAATCATTCTCTACTGGCGATCGAACGCTGACTAATTGGTAACTCGGTAGAGAACTGCCCTTTTTAACCCCCAGAGTCATTTGGTACTGATAGCAGCTCTTTTATTGCCTCGTCTCGCGTGAGAGAAGGCATCACTCAAAAGAGGATATCTTTCCAATATGGCTGTCAACATGGCCGATGAGGAACTCTTCAAAAGGGCCATATCTGGGTATCGGGACGCTTTCTTGGATCAGCATTCCCATCTTTCGGAAGCAGAGCGCAATGAACTTTGGACTCAGCAGCTGAATCAGTTCATGCCCGCCACGGTTTCGGTATCTTCTCCTAGCTACCGCCCGGTTTCTGGTTCTGGCATCCTTGATAGTTGTGGTTCATCTCTCTCGAAATCTGGGAAACGGACTCGACAGGATACTCCTCGGACTCTACCTGGTTCTGGTCTTCCTCCGACGAAACGACGAGTCACCGTATGTGATCTATCTTGGTCTTCTGCTCCCGCCTTTTCTCCACCTCTCCGTTCCTAACCCATCCTGTGTTCCTGTTGCGCTACTCCATCCTTTCTCACTTTCTTCTCTGCTCTCCCGCCAACAGTCCCTGGATTGACACTTGGCAGACTCCGGAACCTCCGGTGACCGTTGACTTGACGCGCGATCTGTCGCATGCGTCCTCGCCAGCTGCTCCTCAGACGATTCGGAAACTCTGTAGATCGAACTCTCGGAAGGACAACCACACGGGCTTTGGACCCTCCCGGCACACAGCCATGGTCCGCTCGCAGAGCCAGCAGACTCCGGTCTCCCATCGACCTTCGCTGGCCACCTCCATGGCGGGACACCAACACTCCTGTGGACCCCAGCGTATCCATCGCCGCCTTGACCATGTCAATGAATATTCCCCGTCCGAATATGCAAAGCAATACTTGGAGGACGGCCAGGCCCAAGGGGGAGTATCCGCACTTTCGATGGCGCTTTCTGCCGACCCTACCGCGACTGGACTCCAGCAGTCAAATCAATCCTTCGTTCAGCAGCATCACGGAGAGTCGGATCTGCTTCCCGACCTGACGGGGCTAAGGAGGCCGTCTTTGGTGAACCAACCGGCCCAACCGCTGCCAACCGCAGTGGAGATGAGTAGGACCCCAACTACCGACTCACTCTGTGGAGGGATAGGGATGATGAGATTTGATTCTTCGGGACCCAACGTGGATCCTCGACCATTTCCTTTCCCTTCCTCAGACTTCATTCCCTCTACGTCCCCTATGAACGTCCCATTCACCAACCCTTTCACATCCACCCCGCGGGACATGAATCACGTCTCGTTTCCTTCTACTGAATCTTCTGCCCCACCCGCGTTCTCGTGCTCGGCTCCTCCTGCCACGTCTTTTGCACCGCCTGTACCCGCTCTTTCTTCGTCTCCGGAAACGGAGATGAAATATTCCATGTCTTCCGAGAGCAGCAGCTCGTCTTTTTCCCAGCCGTCAAGGGCCGCCCGAAGGACTCAGGAACAGGTCGCTCATGGTACTAGACCCATCGCCCCGAAAGTGGAATCACAGAGCCTCTCGCCCTCGAAGATCACAGAGCAGACGAAAATGATCCGTATCTCCTCCTCTGATGGTACGGCCAAAGAGGTTGCCGCCATCCCCAAAGCTTCGATCCAGCGGCCCCCACGGCAAAAGACCTATTGCGATATGTGCAATGACCAGCCTGATGGCTTCCATGGGGAACACGAACTGCGTCGACACATCGAGCGGGTGCATGCGATGGTTCGGAAGGTTTGGGTTTGTGTTGATATCTCTCCTGACAAAACATTCTTGGCCAACTGCAAAGCTTGCCGGAATGGTAAGCGATACGGTGCTAATTATAACGCTGCCGCTCACTTGCGTCGCACTCACTTCAACCCGTGCCAGCGCGGCCGGGGCGGACGTGGGAAAGACAGTGAGAAGCGAGGCGGAAAAGGCGGTGGTAATCAACCACCGATGGAAGTTCTCAAGCACTGGATGGTGCAGAAGGAGGAAGTGGTCCTCGAGAATGCTCCAAATTTTAATGACCAGGACGTACTAGGCGATGATCTAGCTGCGGCAGCACCCCCTGTACCCACAGAGGATATGATGAACGGGTTGCCCTCAATCACCCAAGAAAATTTCTCAGCACCAGGGCTGGAGTCAACCTTGCCGAATGGGTATAATACCTTTTCTTCCTTCCCTACAATGGGCATGGATTCGTCACTTGAAGCCTCATGTTATATCGATTCTCAGCCATTAGTTCCTGAGATCGATTCGTATGTCTGATTTTACGTTTCTCTTGACTAGACTCCTGATGATTTCCACACTTCTTGTTGATATATTCTTCTACGATTTCTTGTCCATTTTTCATCTTTCTACATTTCTCTCCCTTACGAAATTGTCTTATATTGGTTCCCTCACCTCCTAATTTTCACATCACTATTCTATTCTTTTTTGGGGGGGGGAGGTTGGTTACTAGCTTATTCATTCTTCGTTCTCATTTTCTTCTTTCCTTTTTTCTTCCCTCCTCCTTCCTACTTCTTTCAGATCGACTTTTATCCTTTTTGTCCTCTTTCATCTTTCCACTCTACTCCCATCTTTTCTTCTTTGAAGCCTCTTTCTCGTGAGACTGCCGAGGGAGATAACTCAGCCCTCTATGAAGCCTACCGGGCGATACGACATAATGTGTGATGATGAACAGTGACTGCAGCCAGACTCAAAGTTTTACAATATATTCAATTGGTGCACATACTCGAAAGCCACGGAAGCGCCCTTTTTGGCTCCTGTCGGGAATAACCTAGAGAGAATGTCGGCGCAGCGACTTCTCCAACTGCTACTACTTGGCCACTAGCTACTTATATGGCACTTTCCTACTAATTACCTTACTTTGGACTATGTGAGGATTTTGCAGGGCGTAGATTCCGAGGCAGTGCCTGTTGGTGAACCTTGTGGCACTTGGCCTCACCTCCAGGTAGTACCAAACCCACACCCAGTACTACCCTCCCTCTTTTAGATCGAATGACCTGGACGGCCTTGATGGTCTCTCTCGGTCGAATCTGATTGGGTTGGAATCAGGTTCACATGAGGATGGTAGCCTCAGCTACTCGTTAGTAGCTCTGTCATGGCCCCCGATAATGGTAACGAAGGGTTCTTCGGGGTCTATCCGTATAGTCTTCCCCTGTGGGAGACATCATACCGAGCACATGCTGTGTACCATACAAGCACTTGGGACTAACTTGCAACATTCTCTCCCCATTACTTGGAGTTGTCTCTATTAGGGTTTTCTCTGCTTCTTCTTCTTCTTCTTCTTCTTCTTCTTCTTCTTCTTCTTCTTCTTCTTCTTCTTCTTCTTCTTCTTCTTCTTCTTCTTCTTCTTCTTCCTCTACTTCTTCTTCTTTTTGGGTGGAATACTTTTCGGGAAACTGGATAATACCGATTTGCTTTGTTCAGTCGGCATCCAGTCTTCATTCTCATGACCACGTATCCTACGCTTCCCGAGTGGCTCCGGGACTGCTACTATATTTATAAATGTATCAAGTTGGCCATCTGGACTGCTCCGTACTCCGTATTGTGACAAGCAATAACCCCATAGTATCTGTACGCCAAGTGCAGGGTTCGGGAAATGGCAATCGTTTCCTGGAGTTGTATAATACGATACTCGGAATGATGGATTGATTGAAGCGAGGAACCACCGAGTTGTACTCCGTACTCCGTAGAACCTGCGATGACAGGACGATTCCTTCAAAACAAATCGGAAACGTTCTACGGACTGGAGCTCCCGCGGTGTTCCCAAAGTTGGTATCGAACCCGTCACGTAATGCAATCCGGGTCGCTGATTGGCGGATCATCACGTGATGGATATGAGCTCCCGATCCGGCAGATGATGGGGTGGACGGGATCCATCCATTGAAAATAAATTAAACATGACACGATCCTGTGTGGCTTGTTTGTTGGTCTCAGTTTATCAAGGTGGCTGACAAACCAGACCAATGAGATCCCTCCTGGGATCCATGGCGGGATGACTTCGTGCCCAATCAATAGGTCGGTACTCGGACTGTGGCTGTGAACCGGGGCTGTGTGTTCTCAGCCCACGGAGGTGCATTGAAGTTGATATACTTGGTGGCTGTGTTCGTGTTACTTACGGCGTACAGTAGAAGGTACCTATCTACTAGTAGTACTAGGAGGTTAGGTACGGAGTACGGAGTACTCCGTACATCGTACATACAGTACAAATACCATTGTTGAATTAACCGTTGAACCCAACGGGTGTAATAATAAGTTGTAAGGGAAAGAATGATAATGCGGAACTTGGATATGAAGTTGGAAAGAGACAGATTCTCGTATTCGAGTGTTTTAAGTACTAGTCATGAAAATTTCTTGGGTAAGAATTGACTTGAATGCTTGGATTGATATTTTTTATTTTTTGTTTTTGTTTTTAAATAGGATTCAACCTTAAGAAATCTTAAACCCGATCCGTCGTCTCCTCTTGTTATTTTATTTTTAAATTCTAATTCTCTTCTGGGACTCCGCTTTGGACTGGTCATCAAGTGACAACAATTTCGACCCCCCGAACGGCTGATTGCTTCTTAATTCCACTTTTCCCTCGCTCGTCTTTGAACTTTCTCCCCTCTCTTGCCCTTTCGTTCTCTTTTTGCTCGATCGTGTTCGTACTTGGCATTTCTTAGGTACGCTTTACCCCCCCCCCCCTTCATTGGCTGTCGGAGTGCCCACGAGAGCCTCATCCCTCATCATCTTAACTTTTCCTTCCACTGATTCCATTCCTGGGACTGGGAAACATTGGATTGATTCTTATCTGCTGACCGGTGCGAACAATCCCTCGGCGATTCAACAGGTCTGCGTCACCATGAGTTACCAACAACCATACGGACCTCCTCCCGGAGCACCCCAACCTGCGTAAGTGGTTCAATGCCTTCTCTCGGTCCTTATATGTTCCTCTGGTTTGCGATATCATCTGTCGCCTCGACCATGTAGTGGGCGCATCGTTTGGAAAACACTTGATGTGATGCTCTTCCATTCTGACTCGGTTGTCGACATAGGTACGGCCCCCCTCCTGGTAACTACGGACCTCCTCCACCTCAAGGTTACCCTCAACAATATGGTGGTGGTTACCCTCCGGGTCCTCCGGGTCCCCCAGGAGGATACGCAGCTCCTCCACCTCCCGCAGTAAGTTGACTTGCTTACATTTTCGACGGCGACAAACTGACTGTGCCGTGACAGATGGCGCCGCCGCCGCAGCAGGAAAGGAAGAAAAGTGGCGGCTGTCTCGGTGCCTGGTAAGCTTTCTACCTTTCGAGATATCTGCCCATGGACTTTGCTAACTCTCCATTTTCTCCAGCCTGGCCACCCTTTGTTGTTGTTTCCTTTGCGAAGAGAGCTGCGAATGCTGTATGGACTGTATCGAATGCTGCGAGATGTGCTAATCTTCACGACCGACCTATGACCTCCACGATACGATAATACCTGGCCATCGCGTACGGGATAGCCGGTTGGGGTGAGGGCGCCGGGAAGCGCTGGAACTCCACTTTTACTGATTTTATCAATCATGTTTACTAGTTAGGGATAATGGCTTTCAAGACAAGAGATGCTGGCTTGGGGAAGTGATCTTCTTTAGCTGGATGGCGCTTTCAATTCGATGACCTTTTTTTTTTGTTTCGCTTCTTCTTGCGTCGGAGTTTCTTCGAAGTGAGCATTGCTTTATAATCCATTATCTTTTTGGTCGGTCGCGTGGAATGCGTCCATCTACAGTGAAGAACTTTCTCTTTTATTCCTTGCGATCGAGACACTGCCTTCACCTACTAATAGTACTACTGCTAATACTTCCCAGGTATTCACTGATTCCGGCTGGCTATCCCATTAACCTCCCCTCCGTGACACACCCACACTACTAACTAGGTACTGTACCTTTACTAGTAGTACTTCACCTTTGCAGGCCTAGAAAGACCGATCATATACAATCGATCCCCGGAATAAATACAGTCATCGCAATTTCTACACCACATTTCCTGCGCCGATATCAATATTACCCTTTAGTTCAACGAAATGTGGCAAACTCGTTATGAACATGGCATGAAGCTGATGAATGGGTGAACGCAACTCGGCGAGATATCAAACCATCGCCATGCGACTTCATCGCCTTGCATACCCCTGCAATTCCCAGCGGCAGCAACTTCGAAGGCAACACCCCCTGGTCGGTGGAAACGGAACGGAGCCATTGGATCGCTCAAGGACCGCCCTGGTCGCGCGACAACCTGGACCTACAGGAAACCCTTGAATTAGGCCTTGTTGAGTACATGGAGTGGTGCGAAGACCTCGGGCTCGAGCCTCGCATGTTGTCTGTCTCAAGGTCGGGATTTGTCTAACGTGAATGCAGTCCTCAGTGTGTGGGCCGGATTCGCGTTGAATGGCGATGCGACCCCTGAGTCCGAACTTGGTCCATATGTCCAAGATACCCTAGACGAACTTGAATTCCCCACTGGCTCTGTGGACACGGAATATGGTGCACTCCGCGCGACCCTCGGCCATCCCGAGCCCTGGACCATCAACTACGTCGAAGTTGGCAACGAGGATAACTTGAACGAAGGGTTGTCTTTACTGTTCTGGCCTCGCCCGTGGAGATCGATTTCACTAGCAATGCACGTGGTGACTATCACCTGTACGATACTCCGGACAAACTTCGTTGCGAAATTCACCTATTTCGATTATTTCCGTTCCAACCATCCAATCCTGCTGGGTATGCCTCTAAATCCAAACCTCTCGCCCATCTATTTACATGAACAGGCGAAATTGCCGCAATCCAGCTCAACGGATGCAAAATTGTGTGGGACGGCGACTCCCATGGTGGGAAGCGTTGCCGAAGCAGACTTCCTTTTGGGTGCTGAAAGGAATACCGACAAGGCACTTGGAGTGACATACGTGAGACTCATCACGACCACCCTTCAGAAGAGGAACATCTGCTTACAGCCACAGGCTCCATTCTTCATGAACCTCGCCAACTGCCAGTCGTCACCAACAGTCCTCGTCTTTAACGCAAACCCAGATGAGACGGCGCGTTCCACGAGCTGGCATCGTTACGAAGTATGCACCGATCCAATACCCTCTACTCACCTAGCTCTTCTGCCACAGCTCTTTCACCAACACCCTCCCCACGACAAAAAGGAGGATCAATAGAGTACAGACGTTGGATTGAACTACTGCCCTACAATATATCCTTTTTCGTTTTCATCAGAAGCAACTTAATATTCTATCCACATTCTACATACCACAACATTCGAAGTAAAATAAACCATTCCATACGCAACAACGTTGCCCAGTAGCAGAAGGATACCTATGAGCACACCATCGTATAAACGACTGAATAAGATCAGCTTCGCAGCGTCGAAAACCGAAACATACCATAATATCGTACAAATCCATTAAGATAAGCAGCCAAGGGCCCTATGGACCGTAAGCAAGAGCAACAAACCTCACCTACACCGCAAGAAAGAGGGATAGATTACCCAATCCCAAGACCCCAGTCAATATATAGTCAACAATATCCGACCACTATCAGCCAGCAGTAGTACCCTACCAGACAAACCCAGCGAACCCAAGTCAAGACCCGCGATCTTCTCCATCCGAGACCAAACCACGGGAAACAAGCAACCCAATCGTACTCGCCCGACGTATTCCGAACCCGACAAACAAAGGAAACGCATTCCGCCAGTCGCATAGCGAGAAGGGCCGAATAATGAATGGCGCGGGATACATGCTCATTGAGCCTTCAGACAAGGAAGGGCATTTTCTCAGACGGCGAGATACGATTATGCTGGTGGGTTGAAACGCGCGGTAGAGCGATAATGCGGCTTTATGCCGTCGGCTGGCCTCCGGTGGAAATGTAGGGAGGTGTTGTGTGAGGCAAAGCAGTGGGTGTTTCCCTGCGTGGGGTCGGGATCTTCTTTGTTTGGATGGGGCTTTGTATGTATTATTGGGATCTGGCGCTTGGGGGTTGTCTATATTAGGGATTTGGGGGTCCTACTTTTACCTGGTTGTTTGGATTGGGTATATCAGTTGATTTGTTTGGTTCTCGTCTCCTGGATCCTGGAATGAATATCAGAGTCTATCTATCGTGTTTGGGAACGTCGTTCAGTTGAATTTGTGTTCGGAATGTGGGGTTTTCAGAAGACTGTGCGAGATACGGGGTATCAGATGGATATTCGGGAGGAATTCGAAAAGTTAACGTTTTTCTTCGAGTCATTCGCGTATGACGGCGTCGTTCCTGGGGAGAGGGTTGGGATTCATAGTGAGCTCATCTTGATGGCGGATAAGGCCTTTGGGAAAGATAAGTGGAAGTTCTCAGGGGTTCACGAGGTCAAGAAGGAGTGGAATCGAAGAGGATCCGAGGAATACAGAAATTTAACGGAGTGGAATGCTAAAGTTCGCAGCCGTATGACCGTTGAATGGGATGGACATCGCGTTGAGGGCGTCGGGACTGGTTGCTCTACATTTGAGGGGCCCTTTGATATGGCCAAACAGCACTGTCGTGAAATTGCGTTTGGACAGGCTGATAATGAAGCGTTGGTGAGGGCGTTGGCGAAATTTGGGAAAGTGTACCCCAGTGTGAAGGTGGCACTGGAAGGTCATGATCTACGTGACTAGATGAGAGGCCATCGGAAGCTATCACAATTCATGGCAGATTGACTCTTAATTGACGGAGTCGGGTTGAGTACGCCCTCGAGTTGTTCTCTTCAAGTACGTTGTGAGACGCCAATGGCTGTCCGGATATTTTGATAAGGCATGCTGCGAGAGTATGGGTGTATTGAATCTTCGTCTCTATTGTTGACAGGCTGGCTTTGGACAAGGTCTCCAATGGGGAGCTGACTGTAATCCATCTCCACCCTATGGAGTCTCTTTTAAACTTACCTTCACATCCATTGTCTCACGGGTTATGTTCAAAGGCCTGTTCGGGTTATACTGCCGTTGAAGGATCACATTCTGGGACAGACCTCACAGCGTAGATTTAGGCATCATTCGCACGATGCAGTCCTTTGCCCTTGGTGAACAGTGCGGCAACGGTAGCCACACACCCAAAGCACGCCGATGCCAGGAAAGATAGTCGGATACCCCGGTAATACACCAGCCTGGCGGTCATTTGGATATCCCGGGGTAGGTTATGGATAGCCGACACCGAGTGTCGGATATCCTCAATAATCTGGAAGTCATATGATCAGCTTTCACTCAACGGGCGAAAAGAAAGGGAAGTTACTTTCCATTTGTCTGGTACTCCACTCAAGGCCTCGTCGAGGCCTGAGCGCAATGTGTTTTGGATGATCATGGACGTGATTGCGACGCCCCAAACCGTGCCCAGCGAGCGCACCAAGTAAACCGTTGACGCTGACACAGCGTGGTCTGATAATAATTAGCCCCATTCCTGACTGATATGATCCTATGCTCTTCTGTACATACCGGTGTGGTCAAATGAGGCAAGGGACGTGAACAATATCGCAGGATATACGATACCCTGACCCAGGCTCGCGGGAATGACGTACGTAAGATACTTCCAGCCAGCGTCGTTGAATTGCAGTGTCATCACTAGCAAGTTTCCGATGCACATCAACAAGGCCCCCACGCGTACAAGGTGGGCCAGTTTGCCCCAGCGGGACATGACAATGCCGGAGATCAGCCCCCCGATGGGTGTCGCGAGAGACGGAATCGCCAGTCTGGCACCAGCATTGGCGGCGGAATCCAAGAGGATCACCTGGAATAGCAGAGGAAGAGTGAAAAGAAACTAGTCGTGTTAGCTCTACTCGCCATAGGAGTACACCGTCACCTACTGCATACGCCGCCATCCCAACACAGACGTTAGAAACTTGGGTGGCAATAGGGACGAGGCCTCGCAGCATTCTTGGGGGGATCAGCGGAATAGCGGACGTTTTTGTCTCAATCAGCACGAATGTACCGAGAAGGAGCACACTTGCTACGAGTGACAAAACCACCAATATGTTGGACCAGGGCAGCTCGTTTCCACCCAAACTCAAGCCAACTAGCTGGCTAGAGAGACCTAAAATCAGGACACTTGCACCGGAGACATCGATACGTTGCCAGATCGCACGGACACCCTGACCCGGTTCGATAAGCAAGATCTTCCTGGGAACATGAATGACTAGATGACCTGTGGTTAGCGCAAACAACCCAACAGGAATCTGCATCAAAAAGCACCACCGCCATCCAATAGTGTCCACGATTAAGCCCCCAAAGGATGCGCCACAGATAGAGCCAAAACCATGCATAACATTTTGAAGGGCCTGGTACATGCCACGGTGTCGGAACGGAATAAGGTCTGAGTTGACAATCGTGGCTAAACATCGTCAGTTTCCCTAGTATTCGCCTTCAGTGGAAAAGGTCGGGATACCTACCCATGGTCATCAAGCCCCCACCGCCAATGCCAGTCAACGCTCTCATGAGATTGAGCAAAAAGATGCTCTTAGCAACACCGCAGCCTAAACAGCCGATTATGAATGTGATCGTCGCTATGAAGAAGCATGTCCGCCGTCCGAAGATATCAGAAAGGCGACCGTAGAGGGGCTGAAACGCAGTACTCGTGATGAGATATGAGGTGGTTAACCATGACGCGGTATTGGCTGCGTTGAATTCTGAGCTGATAATGGCATAGGTTGAGGCAGTGATGGTGCCGTCAAAGCCCGAAAGAAATACGTTGGACATGATCGCTAGAGTGGAGAGATTTATCGTCAGCAACCGGGGGAGGTAATTCGTCTTTTCTTTTTTGCCTGCTGGGCAGTACTACACACCGATTTGAATCCAAATGAAGCCTTTGGGCGGTTTCCAAATATCTTTCGGAAGTAAGAGGAGTTGATCCTCCTGTGGAAGAGCGAACTCAATATCAGGCTCTATTCTTGAAGCATCGTCGAGCGAATTATACTGGCGAGGAGTTGAGTGCATGGCAGCTTTGTATACCAGGAGTCGTGGTCCGTGTAGAGTATCTCTCTTTTTGCAGTCAACATAGAGAGTAACGAAAATTGCGGGGAAGGCGATTCAATATAAGAGAAGGCGAAATTGCGAATTCCATGTCGTGGACGCCATGGTAAAGATCGTAGATCGTGATTGATGTTTGATGGCGTTTTGGCTCCACTGAGAGTCCACTTCCATCCATTTCAGTTGCCGAGACCCAATCGAGTAAGTATTATACGAGCCAAGCAATCTTTGGTGAATTTGTATGGCTTCAAATCTTAGCGACTTTCGCTAGAAAAGCATCTCATTCATCTTAGCGATTTCCGATGTGCGACCCATCAAGGGCTGATTCCGTTGAAATAAAACAACCCACGGTGCGCCGGGTTTTGGTGCTACACAAGATTTAATATGGACACTCTGGATCTTGGGAGATACTTACATATGGGGGATTTTTCATCCAGAGTAGATATTCTGTCTCTACATGCTGTGAGTGTGACGCCCGCTTTGAAGGGGTGTAGTTCTACGCACGTTGATAATATTGAAGATATCGGGCACTGCCATGACTACTGGAAATTAGCTCGATTCTTGTTGTGTTCTATGCAAAGTCTTGGATGTACACACTCTCTTTAAGTTTCAAATTCTGTACGCAGTCTCGGACCAGAAACGCCTGGACCTGATGATCAAGATACCGGTGCGTGGCTGCTTCGATCGTTCCCTGCTCGCGATACTCCTCCAGTCGAACTCCTTGAAGCCCCTGTTGAACATTAAAGCGGAAATACCGCTTTTGATCAAAATGTTTTGCCCATCTCGCTGCGAATTTCTTCTCGGTGTGCTCGGTCTCGGTGGTAATACCGACCAATGTTTTAGAAAGGAACTTCAGTGCCTTATCTTCTATTGCGGCTATTCCAGGGTCTCCTGTCCCGATGGAGACAAAGCATTTCACAAGCGGCTTCAAATCACGAGTGCCGGGACACCAGATTTCTGCCGCCTCAGCTTCCACCTCGTCTACTGGATTGTTTGAGCCCAAGGCGCCGTCGATGAATTTTCGTGTCCCGATGTAAACAGGGTTGAAGAACGTGGTGGCAGCTGACGTTGCAAGTGCAGCCTGGCAGATGGTGGCAGGAACATTATCCTTAGAAGGGATGCAATAATCCCGAAGACGCACGATATCTTTTGTCTCGTGTGCGGTGGTACAAACAAACCTAGCTACATGAGAATCCCCTCCTCTTGTTGATGGATTGTATATATACTCACACACGGCAACCACGCTCGCCTCCATCATCGAAGAGGTCCGTCTCATTTGCTCCATGGCTTTCCATCACGTCTTTGATAGCACTTTCGAGCTTCGTTGCATCGAATCGCGACCTAATGTTGCCCCAAAGGTTCACAGGCCATCGGCGCTTCTTCTTGAAAATCGAACTCATTAGTTTGATATATGTGTCGATACACTCATCAACACTCATTTCCAGGCGACCGAGCATGATCGCAATGAGCCCACCGGTGCTCGTGCCACCAATGAGATCGAACACCTCGCAGGGTTTGACAGGCCCGCGGCCTGGGCGTTCATGGCTCAATCGGTTCATGAGGTGTTTCAATATGTAGAGGGTTGACAGCCCTCGAACACCACCGCCATCGAGTGATAGGAGACATAATCCCGTTTTGTCGAGTGTATTTGGCTCACCGGTTGCCACTGTTTGTTCCATTGCTTAGCTGTCGTCGCACTTGAATCATCAACAAGACAAGTCCCGCCGTGAGAAATATATGGCGACCGTAATTAGCCTAACCGCCGGGGTGGACATCGGTCGGAGGCGACGAGGCTGACACGGTGACACCCAATATTAGCGCCCGGCTTTGGAATCCCTGCGAGACTCTGGATTGGGATAACAGCCGTCGGGTTTAATGTTGTATTGCCATTGGCAGGGTCTCACAGAGACAGCCTTTTCTTGATGATTGGGCATGATCGTTATACCAAGATGATTGGCGAATATCACTGCCACTCTGCCAGACTGGCAAGGCTCTCAAACACTAATACCACGTAGCTCATCGTAGCAATTTATTCCAGACAATATTGTATGGCTGTCAAATTCGCCACGGCACTGACACTGCTGCACTTTCCACGCCCCAGCGTCTTTCAGTTTTAGCCTCGAAGACCATTACTTCCAGCTCCGACAGGAAATCCAGGGAGGAACTGGAAACACTCAACTCATTCCTGTGGTGAAGGTGTGTAAGAGAAAATACTATACTCAAACGCCGGGCGTCAAGTTGAAACTCAGTTTAAGCCTTGTCACGATGTTGTGTAACGCGGGGGACAATGACTTTGTGTTTTGATGAAACCAAGCGCCCATCAGCCAGGGAAATGAAGATTAGCAAAGTAGTACGGAGTAGTACTAAGAAGTCTACCCGAGAAAGCGCCATGAAAGTTGATATGGTGGGAGGCGGAGAAAGATGGCATTTCAATGTATGTTCGAGGCTTTCCAACAGGAATTTAGTCCGTACAATTCCGTCCAGAGATTTTATAGAACAAAAGAAAAACGGAAAGTACACTCTCAAATTGACACCTAACTTCACATGTGACATATACAGGTACTCGCATAATATATCTTTGCAGATACTGCAAGTCAAATTCACCACCGACCATGATTTTCCAGCGTCATGCCATATGGCCGCATGTCCGTCGGCTAAGGGATTCTGGTGGGACCCTTCTTCTTGGGTGGAATCTTGATATCATCCTCGGCATCTTCATAGGGGAAGGGAAGTGCCTTCTGTTGGGGCTTCGAAGGCGAGTACCACCTATAGAGAACCCATGCCGCAGCTGCTCCGGCGACAACGCTGAAGACAGCTGGGCTTTTGGGTCTGACCAGTGACGATTTGAATGAATGTTTCTACTGAGAGAAAACACAAGACAAAGAAAAGATAGCCACTTACCGAAATGGAGTTCGCTGTCCGGTTGGAAGAGTTACTGCCATAATTTCGATTCCTGGTCAAATCTCACATGTTCCACAGATGTGTCAAATCCAGAAAGGCGTATGTACTCCCACGAGAGGACGTCCGTTTAAGAGTGATTCGGCAACATAGTATGACGCGGGGGCTCCTTGCCACTGACACTAAACGAGCCAGCAAAAAAAAGGCTGGGTCAACCGTCACCCGACAAGTTTCTCGATCAGATTGGAGAGGCTTTATCGGTGGACCAAGGAAAGGGACAGGTTTCATCTCTTTGATGCCCTTGGTATATATAAACCTTATCAAGTGAGGGGTATACGGAGTAGATCTTTCGATAGATGTCGAAGTTGAATTCACGATTTGTTATCGCCAAGCGGGTGGACCCTTATTGCCAAGAAACGATCTGATCTGTGCTGATTGAAACTGACGTAAGTGACGTATCTTGAAGACTTGAACCTCGGGAAGTAGACTGACTAGGTATGAGAAGGATTGAAAGTCTGATACTGATCAGGTATTGTCTAGCCATACAGAGTACTCCGTACTCATGATGTTTTTCATTCAAAATATCTCGATGAAACAAACCCAACAAACTGGAATGAACAAGGATATTCCGCGGTCTGATTGGTGAACAGCTGTAGATCCACGGGGGAGCCAATCAGCGAGTGTGAGAAAGATTCCGTATTCCGAGCCTTCCGTTCGGATGAATAATCGGAGTACAACAAATTCATTTAAAACGCATGGATTCATTCATTCATTCAGTGGTTCAGTCTCTTGCTGCCGATCGGTTCCTGGAAATGCTGTAACCCGGAAGATATATCGCCAACCTTGAGTGCATTCTTCTGTCACACCCCACTCTCCCATATCCTTATGACCGTCGTCCATCGCTCGCCGGACTCCCCCGCGGAGGAGCTCCAACAGCGTCCTCCGCGGTATCCCGGCGAGGATACGACCCCGACCAGCAAGCGCGAAATTTGGGGGTGGTATGCGTATGGAATTGCTGCGGAGGTATTCGCCGTCTGTGGCGTAGGTAAGGTGGACGATTTATTGGTATCGGTTTTATCGCAGTGATCCTGACTGTATCGTCGCAATAGGTTCCTTTCTCCCGCTCACATTGGAGCAACTGGCACGCGAACGAGGATCCTTCAAATCGAGCCACCTGCCTTGCATTGGTCCAAGCTCACCGGCTACATCTCCTGGGAACGGAACAGCTCCGGCTATGCTCCGTCGCGATGGATCTGAGAACGATCAGTGTGTAGTGGGACTCTTGGGCTTGAACATCAACACCGCGAGTTTCGCCATGTATACCTTCTCGCTGGCTGTGCTCGTTCAGGCATTGACCCTGATATCCTTCAGCGCTCTAGCGGACTATGGTATGGCTTATCCTCGCGTTGACAGCTCTGTATCGAGCTGAGTCGTTAACGATCTCCTTGCCCCTCAGAGAATAATCGCAAAACCCTCCTTCTGGCATTCGGATTCATTGGGTCTGTCACGAGTATGTTGTTTGTCTTCATTGCGCCGCCGGTATTCGTCCTTGGGGCCCTACTGGTGGTCATCGGGGTTACCTGCTTAGGTTCCTCCTTTGTGGTGCTCAATTCGTTCTTGCCCGTCCTAGTCGCAAACGATCCGTCCGTTGAAAATGCCCCGAAAGCTACCGAAGAATTACACCCCATGAGTCCCGGTGGAGAATATACCCGCCCAAGGGACTCCTTTTCAGCAAGCGATGCAGAATCGGGGCCACCCGCGGCAGCAACCGGGCCCAGAACAACATCGTCCGGCCCGATTTCCCCGGAGCTACAGTTGTCCACCCGCATTTCATCCAAAGGGACCGGGCTCGGGTACTGTGCTGCTGTCTTCGTGCAAATTTTGAGTATCTTGCTTCTGTTGACGCTCTCCAAGACGTCAATTTCAAAGGTCTCCGGGACGCTTCCGTTGCGATTCGTGCTGCTTTTGGTCGGGATCTGGTGGTTCTCCTTTACCCTGGTCACCCGGAAGTGGCTGCGCGCTCGGCCCGGCCCCCGCCTGAATACTTCGACGGCCGGCGGGCATGCGAAACGGTGGCGCGTGTGGCTGCGACTCGTCGGGTTCGCGTGGAAGTCCCTCTGGAGAACCGTTCAGGTTGCGATGCAGCTGCGGGAGGTCTTGATGTTCCTGGCGGCGTGGTTTCTCCTATCCGACGCTATGGCCACCGTCTCCGGGACGGCGATCCTCTTCGCGCGCACGGAGCTCAAGATGAGCACTACGCTGGTCGGCTTGTTGTCCATCACGGCGACGGTGTCCGGCATGGCCGGTGCGTTTTTGTGGCCCGTCGTCTCCCGACGCCTCGGGCTCAAGTCGAACCACACGATCATGCTGTGCCTCGCCCTGTTTGAGATTATCCCCCTGTACGGCATGCTGGCCTATATTCCCTTCGTTAAGAGGTGGGGTGTCCTTGGTCTGCAGCAGCCGTGGGAGATCTTCCCCCTGGCCATCGTCCACGGCGTGGTATCGGGCGGCCTGGCTTCCTACTGCCGGTCCTTCTTCGGATTACTGATTCCGCCCGGCAGCGAGGCAGCGTTCTACGCGCTGTACGCGGCCACGGACAAGGGCAGTTCGGTCATCGGACCGGCTATCGTCGGCATGCTCATCGACGTGACCGGACAGGTGCGGTCGGGATTTTTCTTCATTGCGCCCTTGATCTTGATGCCGATCCCGCTCGTGTGGATGGTGAACGCGGAGAAGGGACGGCGCGAGGGAATGGCCATGGCGCAACGCCTGGAGAAGGGCCACGGGGTGGAGATGCGCGAGCGGACCGAGGAAGCCGAAGGACTGCTCGCGAGGGGTATAGTATAAATTCTGAATGGGTTACGATAACTACGCATGGGTACATGGGATAATGGATTTATTAGATCAATATGAATACATTGCGCGAACATCCCAACGTCCATGTAAATTTCCCTCCTTTAATATGTAGTATTCTAGGTGTACAGAGTCCTGTACCACCCATCTCCCCAAACCAACCGCATCATTCACAACCAAATGAACTGAATCCATCCCAACCACAACACCACAGACCCCCAAAGCGAAAAAAGACAACTACAGGGGGGAGAAACCGGCCATCGACGGCGATTGGACGAACCCTGCGGAGATTTTTCCAGCACGCCAGGAGAGGATTACGTCGACTCGGGGCTAGGCTTTGTCTTTGTCGATTGTTTGGATGTCAAAGCTTCCAGGATTGGGGGGGGGGGGGGTTATCTTTTCGTTTTGGTTGGTTAAGAGGGCATGGAGGATGTGGGATGTTTGGGGGATTTGCTGCGGTACGACGACCCCAGCGAGGGGAACCAGGTCGCGCTGTTCAAGAGGGGAATCGCGAGACAATGGAGGATACAGAGCGCCACTAAAGTATCCTGATCTGCAGCCGGACGATTCGGTCAACGGGGCTGGTGGTGTATCACTCTGGATGTACGGAGTACGGAGTACTCCGTATGCAACGCTCCGTTATACGGAGTAGAGTGTCTGTGAGTGTGGGGTGACTCAAGTTGGTATGATTTGTAGTGCCACACGTACATGATGCAGAAGATAGTCCCAGAAGCAGACTCAAGGTCCCCAGGGAATGAATGTAATTTAATGTAGACTACGGAGTACCTCAGTAACCCTTGGTAGTGAGCAATCAATGTAGGGTTTCATCTCCCCCTCATCTGCGATACGAGCTCATCTAATGGTCTACTCATGTTATGATAATCTTTGCCCTAATATGCAACTTCTCCTAACTTTTCTCGTAATCCTCTTCTAATGCGCCACAAACCAACAAACTGACCCCCCCGGAATTCGTCCCTCCTCCAATAAAAACGAAACTGATCGGTCGGAAAAACAGGAAAGACCCTGGGAAAGTCGTGATATCATAAAAAGAAACCGACTATGAACCCAACTTCCCCTTTCCCCCCCCCCCACCATGACATCAAGTCCCCGCAGATTGTGAAGATACCCAGAAACAAAGTACTTATACTCGCCCTCACCCGACAGTAGAATTCCTTCCTTTTCTTGCACAGAACTCCCATTCTCTCTCTCATTCTCCATCTGATTCTACCTCCCACCCAACATGCCTATCCCCGTCCCCTCCGCCAACACCCTCACCGACCTCCTCAGCCTAAAAGGCAAGGTGGTAGTGGTAACCGGGGCATCCGGACCCCGCGGCATGGGCATCGAAGCCGCACGAGGATGCGCCGAATTCGGGGCCAACATCGCCCTAACCTACGCATCCCGACCACAAGGCGGCGAAAAGAACGCCGAAGAGCTCGCCAAAACCTACGGGGTAAAAGCCAAAGCCTACAAACTCGACATCGGCAACTTCGCCAGCGTGCAGAAGCTAGTAGACGACGTGATCCAGGACTTCGGACAGATCGACGCCTTCATCGCCAACGCCGGCCGCACCGCCAACAGCGGCATCCTGGACGGGTCCGTCGAGGACTGGATGGAGGTCGTGCAGACTGATCTCAACGGGACCTTTCATTGTGCGAAGGCCGTGGGTCCGCACTTTAAGCAGCGTGGCAAGGGCAGTTTGGTCATTACGGCGAGCATGTCGGGTCATATTGCCAATTTTCCTCAGGAGCAGACTTCCTATAATGTTGCGAAGGCCGGGTGCATTCATCTTGCCCGGTCGCTGGCGAATGAGTGGAGGGACTTTGCTCGCGTCAATAGTATCTCGCCTGGGTATATTGATACGGGATTGTCGGATTTCGTGGATAAGCAGGTGCAGGATCTGTGGTTGAGTATGATTCCCATGGGGCGCAATGGGGATGCGAAGGAGTTGAAGGGTGCGTATGTTTATTTGTGCAGTGATGCCAGTTCGTATATGACTGGGAATGATCTTCGGATTGATGGTGGTTATTGTGTGCGGTAAATGGGACTGGGGACTTTTTTTCTGGTTGTTTCTGCTTCCCACGGTGATGATTTAATGCAAAATGCTTCCATGGGGCTCTGGAGATAATGCTACATATCATAATCTATCGCGACTTTTTGAATACAGACACAATGTTCAATGTACAATTGCAAGCTTAAGCGGCCGGTCCGGCGATCGCTGTGGTGATCGCGCCCTTCTCGACGTACACTCCGGACCAGAACCAGTCCTCTTTCCCGCCCTTCTGGCCGTTGTCCAGACGCAGCTCGCCGACGTGCCAGTCCTTCGAGTTCGTCTGCGTGTTGGCACCCACCGGCGCCACGACCTTCTTCAGCGCCTCGGCCCCCGTCGAAGTCCACAGACCGACCGTCTTGGCGGAGAAGTCGATCTCGTACGCGAAGTTGTACCAGGTGCCGGCGACAAGCTCAGTCGACCACTTGGACTTGCCGTCCGTCATCCAGCGGAGGGTCTTCTCGTCGCCGCCGTACTTGAGCTCGGTGAAGTGGCTCTGTCAGGGTGTTAGTGTGGGAAACGGTCCGGCCATCACGCAGACACAGTACCTCGAAGAAAGCGATCTGATGCTCCAGCGCCGGATTCGGGGCGTTTTCCTTCTTGGTTTGCAAGGAGAAATGGTAGAACAGCGTCCCGGTGCCCAGGTTGGCGTTGGTCTGGGGAATGAGCTCGGAGCGCATCATGGTTTGACCATTCCAAGACGACGTATCGTCCTATTCCTTCACTGTCAGTCACAGCGCGTGAGGGCTCCGTTTTGGCAGGGGTTTTCGTACAATGGAGATGCGAATGCCCTTCCCATCGCTCTTGTCAGCCGGGTTCTTGAAGTCCGGGCTGACTTCGAGATAGTGGGCGGTCGGTTGGGAGCCGTGGATGTACCATTGCCACGAGCCGACCTGGTTCGACCAGGACCCTATGTATGATACATCAGGAATGTGAAGTGGGGGTGGCTGGGGGGGGTGTTAAGTTGTTTCCCTTACATTGGTCAATGGAAGCAGTCGTGGATGAGGCGTTGAAGAAGCCGTCCCAGACGACTTCTCCAGCCTTCACCAGGGGAATAAGGAAAAGGATCGATTTCATGTTGGAACAGTTGAACTCGGTTACTTTGATATGCGATCAACGATTGCCAGGCGCGTACTGGGGAATTTATATCGCGGACCCGATCCTGATTCCTGCTCGATGGAGTGTTTCAGGATTCGTTTCAGATTAATTCGACCTTTAATCCGACACGACGAAAGGGCTCCAGAAGAACACTTTCAATTTGACTAATAACGGCCCGAGATGCTGATCATCCATAAATGTTTGTGCTTAGCAGGTATCATGTTGATCATATCCTCTCCTGCAATGTCCCTTTCATTTTCCACCAATTCCGACGCATTCCCTCCATTTTACGTGCAACAGCGGTATGGCCAGGATGCTAGAAACTAATTCCCGGAGGGAGGAGCTCTTAGGGCACTGTCGAACGATCTGTAGACATTACATTTGTCCCTGCCGACTTTCCAGTAGCATGCCATCAGAAACTCAGCCAGACCTCCCAACCGGCACGGGCGCCGCAACTTCGCTCAAACACTCAATCGACCCAGGCTGGCGGTGGTCGGAAAGCATCCGCTCGAGTCCCAGACGCTCGCTCGCCGCCTCCCCCGGTCGCTGTCGTGGAACTGGCTCGGGGAGCTCAACCTCACTGAGGGGCGCAAAGGACTCATCTGATGTGGAGGGTGGGGCGATATCTGTCGGTTTACCCAGCAGGTGGAAGTATCTAGAGAGGATGTGATGAGTAGAGAAATTGCACATCCCGTTTGCGATCTTTGTATTTTCTTTGGGGTTTGGGAGGAGAACTCGGGGGGTTGGCTGATGTGGTGAGGAAGGGATTCCGATGAAGTTTTGTGAATGGAGGGTCGAACTTTGGGTCAGTCCGATGTTTATCTGGTTGCCAACTGGACAGTTTCTTCAGCGTAGAAATCAGGTGATGTTTCTGTGGTATCGTCTGGACAAAGAGTCTCCCATTCTGTTCTCCGGTCATTTACGGAGTAGAAGCTATAGATAATCAGCACAGGAGTTAGAGGGTCATTTCTTTCGGTTGAAAGGTAATTAATGGCATTTTATGGAGCTCATTGCGTTGGTCCTTATCGGCAGTGCATTAGAACATGATCGTCTCGGAGTCGCATGAATGATAATAGATATTCCCAAGTAAAACATCGACCAGAAACAACAAAAGGAAAGAGACATGATACAAAACAAGAAACGGTCTATTGGGTATTATGCAAAACGTCTATCCGTCTGTCAAGATAATCAAGAACAATCAAATGTAGCGGTGATATCATCACGATACCACACGGTCGCGGAGGAAGAAGTCAATTCCCGCATCGGCGCACGCTGTCTGGAGTGGCTCAGCCATCTCGTATACTCGCGGCTTGATGAATCTCTGGCCTCCGCCATGGGCCGCACTTTCCTGATACCCCGAGGCGTCTTCAACTTCCTCATCGTGGAAGAAGCCTTCGATGTCCACGCGTCGCAAGCCGGAGAAGCGGGTCTGTCGCTTATCGAGCACCATTTTCAGCTGCCCAACCAACATGCCCAGTGTGTTCTCCTTGCAGCCTTCAATATAGAGCGATTCCACCGACCGAGGCAGAATATCGGGGAGAGCAGTAGAGGGCTCAAGTTGGTATCGGATATCTAGCAAGTTGGGAAGGCGGATACGGATGTCTTTCAACACCGTAAAATCCACCAAGGGACCGAACCATTCGTCGTGGGTTTCATTGACCCCGGCAATAGTAAAAGGTAGATGGTTTCCGTAACGATCCAGCCAAAGAGTCTGTAGGCTGTTCTTACTGCGCGCCAACGATCGGTGAAATGCGGACGGTTGGTAGCCCTCGGCAAGCAAGTGGGAATCCGAGTGCTGGTATTTGAAGGACTTGAGTGAGGAACATGTACCAATCAAGCTCACCATCCCGTGAGAACCATTGCTGGAATTAAGCGTAATCTCTGAAATGGGCGAGGATCCGGCCACCAGTGCCTCGGCTGCTGCTGTGCGCTTATCTTCTTGCGGAGGGCTGGACTCAATCACAGAATCCGCCGTGAACATTCGCATAGAGGGCAATTGGAAGAATGGGAAAATCTGTGATGGCATATAGCTGCCCTTAGTATCCTCACTATCCTGGTGGCTAAGAGACACCTCTTGCAACATGCTGAATGCGGGATGCGAGTCAAAGGGTTTCTCGCTCTTGATGGCTCTCTGCAGCATACGGTCCAGGTATTCATTTCTCTGCGGATACACCAGCCGGAGCTGTCGAAGATTGTTCACCAACGGCAAGAGGAGCGCTATCCAGGCCTCCTCGACACCTCGGAGAAGATCCTGCTCCCACTTGACGTATTCCTCGTGGGAATGGCTGATGGTTTCCGCCCAGTTGTTGAATAACACGATGTCTTCTTCGGATGAAGCGGTAGAAGAAAATGATTGATATTGCTGCCAATCATCAAAGTACACACTCCGCACCGACCGAGCCAGCTCGGAGCTGCGGAGAATGACACGCAAGAAGGACTGGGTTTGGGCACAACTCCTGAGAGTCGCCGATCTATAGACTAAACGTAGGAAGAGATCATGGAAGCGTCGACACACAAAGACAAGATTATAGCGATCGTGGTGGTCTTCCAAATACTCCCCAACCAGGAGGAGGACGTCATTGGGAAGCAGCAAAGACATGCTAATCAAGGGAGCGTCAACCGCTATAGTATGGAAAACAAAACAATGGAATTTGAGATTAAGAAGGAAACGCTGGCCGTGGGCCGAGGGGTTTAAAAACCGACGGCAAGCAGCGACATGCCAGAATTAACGCGAATTTTTGCCTCAAATTTCCTTTTTCGATTTTTCTCGCCAACAAGCCCTCCTACGCCTGCAAATCCCGAGGCAGATCATTGGGAGGAGCGGGCCCATGGGCCCGAGAGAGCGCGTGGGCGGGAACTGGCCTTCAAAATCAGATCGGTTGACTTGCTCCAATCCATGGGATGACCAAGAGTGAACCAGATAGTCGGTGGTGATTCGCTTTTGACTTCGCCAATCCGCTCCACTTCGATACATGGATGTGGATATTAATCCCTTGCGATGATCTGCCGTGGCAGTCCCGAATTTCCCAATTCCTAGCCATCACAGATTCGCCATTGTCCAGTTGAGATGGTTTGATGGTGGAGCCTCGCCCTCTGCCAGAGTCTAGGGCCTCTGGAGTTCTATGCGTTAGCAATTTAGCCATGCTTATTGAAGTTGGCACAGGGAATTCATGAAGCAATGAACAACTCATCCCATATGAAACGCGCATGAGTGTTTCCTTGAAATCACAAATGCTGTAAGCGCGACAGCCTCGGGGAAATTACCATTAACCCGATGACTACTCCGTAGTTAAGGAGAAGAATTATCAAGACGCATAAAGACGGGAACCGTGCGATTAATTAGTGGTACGGAGTAGAACACGTGCAATTCATTAGTAGTAAATTTAATTCTCCAGCCTGAGGTCCCCAACGTTTCCGCCTGATAACCAATTGAAGCGAGATAATAAAGACTTCAACTTCAAGACACCAGCGCAAACTTTACGGTAATGGAACGGTTTAATCGGCAGGCCTGCTTCTTCGGGTGAGAAAAGGTGTTGATCTGGTTATTGTGCTTGTCTACTTGATTCTATTGAGTCTTCTCAATCAGGAAAGTGTTCTCGAACGGGTAGTTTATGTGAGAGCTTGAAGATGGTTTGATCCATTGAAGCTATCTAATCCTCCTTTCGGCATGATTATAAGAAGTGATGAGGACTAAGCCTGGCAAGGACCCGTGTTTTGTCGACAGAAACACGACGACTGAACTTGGATATCAGCTGTCGCTGCAGCATGCTTCAATTGCTGTTTGATAATCCGAGCTTCTGCAGTTCGTCCAAGCTTTATCAGACACTCATGATACCCGTGGAGTGACCAGACATTATTCGGGTGCTGCAGAGCACGAGGTAGAGTATCGTCTAGCCCTAGATCAGCACTGTACACGGCCGCAGCTTCTTCAACCCGCTTTTGCTCAAGCAAAAGAGCGCCATAAGCATGTCGAGTTGGCTGCATCCATCCCCAGGGCTCGTCATAAGGAAGCCCTTCGTCCAGAGAGATGGATCTCCTCAGGTGACTGAAGGCGACTTCGTAGTTTCCCCGACGATACTCGAGTTCCCCATCAAGCATGGCTTCTGCAATAGCGAGTATGTCGATACATTTATTGTTGAACAACATGCGGGTGGGCACAACACGCTTCAAGGCTTGATGAAAGAGCTCTCGTTCCTTGTCAGCCTGATCAACCAGACCTGTGGCAGCTAATGCCACACCTTTCCCGTAGTGCAACATGGCAGTCGTCACACAGTACAGCTTCTCGTCGTGGGGAATCTCAAGGTCCAAGATATCTTGCCAGCGTCCGAATCGAATCAAGACGTGCACCTTCATTGCCAGAAACCCCTCAAGCCAATCGGCCATAGGCGGCGACTCGCGACGTAGTAGCTCATCTGGGATCGATGACTCTAACTCTTTCGCAGTGTCAAGGGCAACTCTCGACTGCCCGGCAAACATAGCAGCATAGATGCGGAAGTGATAATTGTGAGACCGGTAGAGGGTATAGAAGTTGACGGCTCCTGCACGAGCACGGAACTTTTCATCTGCCCGAATAGCTTCGGAGTTCGACGAAATCGCCTTCCGATAATCGCCGCACAGGATATCCAAGTGAGTGGGCATGTGGTTGAGATGGCCTGCGTCAGGCACCAAACCACGCAGGTTGTCCGCAACTAGGAGAGCCGTTTCGGGTGCGCCTGACATCTCCATCAAATGGATATACAAATGCAAGAGACCAGGATGACAGAGACCACCTTCCTGCGCTAATGCTCGATCAAGTACTGCTTTGATCTCAACGGTGCGTGCGGTTGAAGCCGTCTGGCCAGTCTGTAGGTCCCACAACTCCCATGGCGTTAGATTCATTAATGAGTCTGCGTACAATGCTGCGACATCTAGGTCATCTGAGAATCTTTGGTAAACAGCTTGCATAGCACCGGCATATCCCTCGTTCCAGGATGAACAGTCGCCGAGCGGCTGGTCCTGTGGGTATCGCCTTTGGAGGGCTTCGATAAGTGCTAACTCGACGGGTTTCGCCGTAATGCAATGCTTTCTCACATCTTCAGCTGCTCGATGAGTGCGTTGGACATTTATTTCCAATTCTCGCTGGTCGAAGAATTGCCATGGTTTGTTGTAATTGGGGCCTAAAGCATAGGCAAGCCCCCAGTGCGCCATGGCACAGGCGGGGTCATACTCAATCGCCTTTTCAAAGCAGTATACTGCTTCTTCATGGTTAAAGGCATACGTCCAGATCAGACCCCGATCAAACCAGGTCTGAGCCTCATGGCTGGCAGTGGTCACCGGCCGGTGAAACGTCCCGAGATCGTAGTAACCATCTGGATTTGGACTTTGTGAACTTGTATTATAGCCGATCATCTTGAGCTCGTGCGATTTAACACGTTGGTCGATCAATCAAGTGGGCGTGCTCATGTACTATAATCATGAGTCTCATCAAATGTTGTTTAGTAGGATAGCCGTGAGATGGGGAATTCTACGAGGTGGGGCAATCTAATTATATGGATCAGCGATACCTCGGGATTGCTACTACTAGGACTAGATAGTATCTTGTATCTAGTGTCTACGGACAGTAGATACGTGGAGGTCGTATGGTTTTTCAGTTGACCATCAGTCGCATCAAATCTTATCCCCAGATACTCATTATATTCCAAGAAAACATCGGCTAGCACTCTGCCTTAAATTGGCTGGTCCAAGTGGTTACGCACTTGAACATATAAAGACTCTTTAAATGTTGCATGCTTCGTAAACAGCGCAAGATTGCCATGAGTCGATGATAGAACGTCAAAGACAAAGAGAACTGCTCTCAATCCTTACATCGCCGCTCTAGGCAATCTTCATCGTCATCCGCTGGATCGAATTGCCATGTCACTCAAAAAAAGAAGGTTGTATTTGGAAGCCATCATTGAAAACGCCTCGTACCAGAAACAAGATAGACAGAGCCTGCGATAGCCAGTTCTCAAAGCTCATTTGAAAATTCTCTTTCGTCCGTACCCTCCCCGACGTATCTTTCTCACGGAGACACAAGCTGGTATATGTATTTTCGCCCTCGCATGGTGTTTCGTAAACGATGTCCGGTCGATCTTTCTCTACCGCAGCCCCAAATCTGTCATCTCGACACTATCTGCCGATCCCATCCAGAGGATGTTGTTACACCTGTGTGGAGCCCGAGGTCAGCGATAGCTCGTTTAATATAGCGAGGTTGGGACGGGAAGCCAGCCCGGCCCCCAAGCCGAAGTATCACGTATCGAACAGACGGTTTTCAGATATGGCAGAACGGGGACGAAGCATACCTAATAAGCACAAGACCCAAAGTTCCTGTGTTCTTTCCATCAATGAATTCCTCTGTGTCGCGCAACAGCACGTTCATGTACGAGTCAATACTCTCCAGCTTGCCCTTGTACTCGGTCTGGCCCCACTTCAGACGGATGACGAGCTCGGTACCGACCCTATAGTATACAGATTAGACATATCATTCTTGCGGCGGGGGGATTCGGCTGTCCAGAAGAGCTCAATGCGATCGGAGAAGCGCGTTTGGATAATGGACATGCGTACCTAGTCTGCAGGAAAGGGCGGGGGTTGACGGGTTGGAACTACAGTAGATATTAGCACAGGTCCCAAATGAAAAACGAAATAAGCTCTCCAGGGATTGCCACAGAGAGAAAGAGGGAGAGGGAGAGAGTTATCGGTACTGACACTCATGGTTATGGTGTTCTGATCGATGTCCGGAACTCAACAGTTGTTAGGGGAGCGCAGCGTGTTTCACGATGCTGCTCAATCTATAATCAGGATATCCAACCAGCTCGATCAAACACTTGTTCCGACACCAAGGGACAATTTGTGCTGGTCGCGTGTTGAGCTCGTTAAAGGGTTTATCGCAGTTCGCCAACTTGACAAGCTGATTGAAGGTTCCTGAGGGAGTCCGCGAAAATGTGATACTGCCACTATTGGTTTCTGCCAATCATAACACGTTCCCAGTCACCGCCCTGATCCGAGAGCAAAATCCGCAAAATCCCTCTGGAGTACTTCTTATACTGAGTCCTCTCTTTCTTTCTCTTGATCTTTCGATCCTTCATAATTGTGGGTGGCATCTCGTGTCATTCACTATTTTTACATGCTGTTTGACTACTAATTCATTTCTGCCTGACAAAAGGGCATCAGAAGGGTAAATATTCCATGCCACAATCACAAGGCCAATTAGAAAAACAAAGAAAGAATTAGACAATTCAGAATCGTATTGTAGGCCACGCAACCTTCATCGGTGCAGCGATTTTCCTCGGAATACCTTCATGCCCTTCCCACCGCCCAAGTAATCTCCTTGATGGCAACTTCATCGCCAGCCTTCTCATCATAATCATACCACTCGCCCTCGGACAGATCGATGGCAGTAAATGCGGTGGAAGACTCAATGCCCTTGGCTTCCCATTCACCCTGGAATTTTATTAAAATGTCTTCGTACTATTAGGGATAAGCAAGGGTAACTAACATCAGCTTTGAACTCGGTAAACTCAAGACCACGGCAGTCGATGTCGATCACTTTCTGGCCCTTGCGCTTGTCATCTGCTTCGTATACATTTGGGCCTGCGACAATGGAGGCAGAATGAGTTTTCTGGTCACACCCGTTAGCTGTGAGCAGACCAGTAAGATTTAGAAAGCGAAAGGACTGACTTGGCAGAGCTTGCACTTCCACACGAAGTTCGCCTCTCCACGGCTGCCAGGGATGTCATGTTGTTCCTATATATTTAATACTTCAGGTTAGTAGTTTGGACCAGTGCGATCCGCAAGACATGATGGCAGTCAAGGGAAGCAGGCCGGAGGGTATTGCCGACAGATCGGGACTCACAAAACGGTTGAAGCTGACCCAGTTTGGGTGCGTCTCCCGACATCCTGTGCATTGAACTTTGAAAGTATAGTAATAGGGCTCCTCAGGAGTATCCTTGGGGCGAAGTTCCGTGACTCTGTAGTGAGGTCAGCTACTGTCGTTCTAATGCATATGGTGAGGGGCGGGGAAGCCCTGAAAATTGAAGCAAAAGAGTAGAGAGGAGAGAACAAATATGGCTTTATATTATTCTCAAGCCACAGCTAGTGAATACACTTACCCAGTGAGTTCAGCTGAGAGGACTAAAGAGAGCATCTTGTTGGTTGAGCGTTAGGCTGAGTAGTACTAAGAGTTGATAACTTTTCAGTTCTGTGCGGGGGAATACATAAGTTACGACTTCCGCCAGGAATGATTTTTATGTAGTCACTGACAGCAGGCTGGCTCCGCATGCACCACACGACAGTGCTTCCAGCATTTATTTCAAATTGATAGGATTGTTGTTACCCAAACTTTACAGACACAACACAACCTGGGCAATAAGAAGGGGTTAAGTATATCAGTCATAAAAGGAATATTTCTACAGAGTAGATAAATATGATATACTCCGTACAACACACTCGAACGCCAAGAATGCGGGTCCGACCTATATCAAGTGCTATTGAAGCTAACTTCCAAGTCCAGAATATGAGGGAAACCACTGATTGAAGTTACTATGTACAGTACATCAGGCATTATCAAGGAGTCAAACTCATCGGTGGTCATAGACGACTATGCTGCTGGTCCTGCCCCAGCAGTTTAGTTGAGAAAGTGTTAAAGTAAGCATTCAGGGCATCCACGGTGCCGCTGCCCTCCACCAGCTGCACGGTACAGGCAACATGACTGTCCGGGCGGGTGACAACAACACCCCCTTTCTCGGGGTCAAAGCCAAGCTTCTCGTGTGCAGCGAACTTGGCATTGGGAACCCTCACGTCGGGGATGTCGTCCGCATAGATATGATGGTGGTAATCACTGAGAATTTTGGGCACTACCTCCATATCAACCTGGTTCTTCTGGTCAGCATACACCAGGCAGAAGGTGAAAAGCTTGGAGTGAGGTTGGTGACGCTCAAAGAACGAAACATGAGCAATATCAGGTCTCCGATACACAGACAGGAATGAGCGCTCCTTCTCTAGATTTGCGGCAAGATCTGCAACGGCCGTCTTCGTCTTTTTCTGTTTACCTGCAAAAATAAAGATACGGAAGGCTCCGTTTGCTGGTACTTCTTGTTCCAGATGAACGAAATTTGCATCCGCAAGACGAGTAACCGTCGAAGGCGTGAAAGCGCGCCCCGCGGCCAGTCTCACACCAGGAATGTCGAACAGAGATGACTTCGCTGGATGGCTAGGATCCCAGTTGAAGACGTTCGGTTTGTAGGCAACACCGTAGCCGCTGGTAAACTCGCACGAAGATTTAAAAGTCTTGACAAACTCGTCTTCATCATCATCATGACCAGCCGCAACAGTGGCATCGGTAGCAGAGCCAACCTCTCCAGCGGTGGGCCGACGTTTAGAGAACAGGGTGGCGTACTTCGCATCGAAGTTTAACAAAGTCTCTGCGATGTCTTTGCGCTCAGATTCGTATGTCCTCAAGATCGACCGATCGGCAAATCCGGCTTCGACAGCATGGAGCTTCCAAGCCAAGTTCAATGCGTCGTGGAACGCAGTGTTCATACCCTGGCCAGCTTTGGGCTGTAGGAAAGTTAGTTGGAACCAGAAACGTATATTCCAAGGCGTCTTGACGTACACTGTGAGTATGGCAGGCATCGCCACCCATGAACACTCGCTCATCTAGGGTATATCTCTCCGAGATACCCTGCCCGATTGGGTAGACAGAGTACCACTCTATGCGATCCCATTCCACCCAGTATGGCCTCAAAATCTTCTTGGCAGCCTCTTGAACTTCTTCTGCAGTTGCCGTCTTTCTTGGGCTGAAATCGGGATCCGTGGATGATGCGATCTGAACATAGAGGCGAACCATATTGTCCTCGCGAGGAATCACCATAATCGAGCCAGCATCGGAATGAATCGTGCACTTGGTCTGTTTAGAACGAAAGATTTGTCATTATTTAGTCAGTTGAGCCACGAACATCGGAGAATTCTTACCTCGATATCAGGGAAGTTTGTCCTCACAACTCCATCCATAACACCCCACACATAAGAAATAGGATCTTTGTGATGGATTTGAATGCCCAGATGCTGCCTGACAAAACTCCGGGCCCCTTCGCCGCTGAAGAGATACTTAGCACGGACCGTCTGGACGACGTTGGTGTCAAGGCACTTCAACTGTACTTCGACAGGATAGGTCTCATCCAAGCCATCATTCTTAAATCCAGTAATAGTCCAGGGTCTCTCAACTGTTGTGCCAGTCTTTTGGATCTCATCAAGGAATACCCGTTCGATCTTTCCCTGGTGAATGAGGGTTGTGAAGGGGTATCTAGTGTCGATGAAGCGTGGGCAGCTAGGCCAGCTGCCCGTGCGATGAATACCTTGTCCCTCAGGAAGAGGGTCCCAAAACGCGACATCGTAGACCTTGGCGGGTTTATATGCCATAATCTGACGCTTCAGGCCAAGATTGCGCAGAATCTCTGTGGAACGAGGCTGAATACCGTCGGCGCGACCTGTGGCCGTGGGCACGGGACGGTTGTCGATATGCTTTACCTTGTAGCCCCACCGTGACATACACAAGGACAAAAGAACGCCAACGGGGCCTGCGCCCACAATAACAATATCATATTTCTCTCGGGTGTGAGCCATACTGGAAGCCAGATGGAAGGAATTAAGCTTTTGACTTCTTTGGTATTCGCGGCTGTGGGGATGGGGATCGACAAATGACAATATAAAGTAAAGAACTTCAAGGGTAGCAAAGTCACAGCATCGCCAACGTGGAGAATTTCAGGGATTTGATAGATAAAGAGAAGGGGTGATACAAGAAGGGGTGCATTTCAGAGGGTGAAGCGCTCGTATATGAATAAAAATGGTCTGGCGTAGGAGCCCGAGGAGCAGAATCGAAGCGTGCAATAGAGAACCAGAACGGCATTCATTTTCGGTTGGCTTCATGAGAGATAGATACAGAATACCAATGGTCCAATACCATACCAGATTTTGATAAGTTCATGCAGCAAACAATACCTCACAGCAGGGGAGGGTCCTGGACGGTGGACTAGTAAACTAGTAAGGAATGGTGGAAGGACGCGATGTAATTGGGAAGAACAAAGTTCTAGGAGCAGGTAAGCATGTGGAGAAGCACACCTTAGGGAAGTTAAGTAACGACCGTACGGAGTACTCCGTACTCCGTACTACTACTCCGTACTGGCTCGACCACTGAGGAGGTGCCGTTGTTGGCTCCGAGAACTTTGGACTCTCTGGAGTCCGTCCTCCGGAATCGAAACTCGGCATTGTGGGGTCTGGCACACGTGACCCCTACATCGGCAGAATCGTCGGGATTTCTGTACGGAGTAGAGGCGGTAGACTTCTCAGCGGGCAGTAGTGTTCGGCATTTAAGCCCCAAGCGAGCCCTTGACCTCAGTGATTTACTCTGATCTGGTTTTTGCGACTCCTTAATTGAGAGACTAATACCTAATACGCTGCATATCAGTTATGTGGCAACGAGGCCAATAATGGAGACTGAAGACATGACTCTAATTCTGTATAGATCGCTATGCAACAGTAGTCTGACGGAGAGTCAGAAGGGGTAAGGATCGGTTATAATCAAGATACAGATGTTCAATTACGATGATCATGTTGGGCCCTCTTCTTAAGTTACCATTTGGGATAATATGTACTAGATGAAACGTGAAACGTGAAACACAATTTTAGGAAAGTTGACAATGCATCCTTAATCACAGCAGTCATTGACACAATTCTATTGAATACCTACGATAGCTGTGAATGTAACAGCTAAATTGAATTTTGAGATTGTTGTCAATTCAATAGACAACAATCATGTTTGATGGTATTGAACAGGTACCCTTTGAATAAAGGTGACCCCTATCGGCAGGCGATATAGGTCCTCAATAGCCGGTGCTGAAGTACAATATGATGCCCTTCTAAGACATCAATTATATATACCGTAGAGGAGATTTGGGGAAGACACAGGTCTACCTAGCCTATCAAATACAACCTCGAATCCCACTTTGGCGATCCAACTTCATGTTGTTCTTGATACTTCCTCTGGTCACAGAAAAGGCGTCAGAGTCATCTTCATTCCGTCCCAATCACAATGAAACCACGTTCGTCGGATATCACCATCATGCTGTCTCCGGAGTAAGAAACCTGAAATCCCAATTGACTTGGTTCAGTATACTTACCCCAGTAGCCAGAGACTCACTTATGAGGATATCGCAAAGCTCAACCCCTTCTACGATGAATATAGAGCTTTTTGGAGCACGTCACCCCAGACAACAGATACCGCACACTCCTCGGATGGATGGACCAACTCTTCGCTCTCCATTAGTCCTGTGTCGGAAACTGATCAGTCTGTCTGTTCCCGAAAGCTTTCCTCGCCTCCTCCTATATGCGATGTCCGGCCATTCATTGTTGAGGTCTCCGAAGAGGAAAAGCTTCACATCGCTGTTCATGACGGATATCAGTGTACGCCAACCTACAACACACCCCGTGAGGTCATGGCCAGTCAGGCTGCAATCTTCGAGTACGAAACCCCTTGCAAGCAACTGCTATCGCCCAAAACGCAATCGTCCATGAAGAAACCCATCGACTTCTGCGAGCGTGAACTGTTCAACCTTGACATGGACGACTCACTTGATCAGGTGCAATCTTCGCACAAGAATCTTTTTGGAGCAAACGGTTGGCTCGGGGGCACATCCGACTTTGGAAACCGGTCCAGGGAGAAGCAGAAGCCCAAGAGTCTCAAAGATCTGCGAAAGAAAATAATCGAAGGATTTGTCAGTGTCTTTGTTTCTTTGATGAACCTTTTTCGTGTTCTAATATGTGAAGTAGGCTGAACGCATGGCGAAGGCTTCCCAGACCATCGGTCATGAATCCCCTGGGACGAAAGGCCGCCAACCACAACCGACCATTCCCATCTCACTGGGCCCTCCGATGCAAGCAATGCTGTATTCGGAGCTGGAAGTCATGATATGTGTCAGCGCAAATAAATTCCTCGTCCAACAATGCCAAGAAGGTCGACTTCCCGGTGAATCGGTCAAGAAAATCAAGGAATTTTGGGGATCCAAGAACAGGCCACAGGTTGTCGAGTTCCAGTTTGATCAAGCTACGCAACAGCGCTTGATCACCGAGAACAAAAAATCATTGAGATTTTACGGAGAGAGCTCAACTAATCCAGTTCTTCTGAACTCCAACCTTCACAACTGGAAAGCCATCGTCAAAGAGATGAGCATCCGCACTTTTTGCGCTCCGGACAGTGTGATCCGGAAGCATTTGCATGAGGTCTATAAGCTTCTCGACATGCTGGGTGCGCCCCTTGTCACCCTCGCTATCTTCCAGAAATTGCACATGCGGACACTGTCACTGATGGGGGGATCATGTTGAGAAGAGTTGATCATGCCGGCTGGCAGGCATGACGAGGCAATGGCCCCACGAAGCATGATAGGTTTAGGTGCTGGTGCTAATTAGGTGGAGTGTGGAGCTCGACGTTGAAAGATTTTTTTCACAACCACTCATGTAATTCAAATTATCACTTAGCCCTGTTCTTGTTTTCCTTCCTTTGGTTGAGAGAGAAACCGCGGCGTAGCTTGTTTGGCTTTCTTTCTCCACTTTGTTATTTGATTCTTCATTGCGGTCGTTTCGTTAGCGCATCACCTGTATAGCCGTTATTTTTTTTAATTTGTTAAATTTTTATCTTTTTTTTGATAGAGAAGATTGATATTCGTTCTTCCTCAAGATACAGAAGATCATCCGATTGTTGGGAATATAATCTCGAGACGACGTGTTCTTTTGTTTCTAAAATTCCGGCCAACAAATTCCCGTGGGTAACCAAGGCACGTGGGGCGACGTCATAGGCTCAGACCCGGACTCACGAGGGAAAACAGAAAGACCGCTGGCCAAACATGCATGCCTTGTCGTCGACTTTCAACTGCAAAGGGACCACAATCTGGCCCTGTCACGATGCTGGCCTCACCGTATTCACCATTTTTTCTATAGTTTATCTTTCCTTCTTAATCCTCCCTTGCTGATGAGAGTTCCAGGCAACGCTAGAGACCGTCTAATGATGCTTAGTCTTATGCTGATCTTATACTGACAGTGTTTATCTCCGTGCTCTAATTTGTTTTTTTCTTTATTTTATTTTATTTTATTCTATTCTATTCTATTTTATTTTATTTAATTGAGTGATTTATTTATTGATTTTATTTTATTTTATTTTACTTTTACTTTGATTTTTTCTTTGTGAAAGAGCTTAAGAGATACAAGCATCTTTGGTGTTCAACAGAGTGCTCACAATGACTGGCCCTATCCATACTTACGGTCCGACATGTCTTCTGGCAGATGACGATCCGGACCCTTCTTCCTGGCATTCTCAAGATAAACCACCGAAACCTCGTCCTCAATTTTTTTACGTTTCCTCGTTACCTATTGACGATCCATTGACTGCTCTACCTCCTCCCTCCGGCAATCAAGGGCCGGGTAACGAAAGGGCTCCACCTCAGCCGTTCTCGGTCAAAGATAATATAGCACTGGAGGAGTCTTGGGTATCTCTATTACGAGCTACAAAGCAGGAGATAGCGGCGACAAAAAGGTCGCGTGAAGGCTCTTCGTCCAATCGAAACTTGGGGATAACGGTACCTGGGAAGGAGTTTCTTCTTGACATAGATCGCAAGAGACAAACTGGGATTCATGGCGATAAAAGTTGGACTGGAAGCCACAAAAGCCATCCAAGCGCTCCAGACAGTCTTTTGGACGATGAGACATATCGCAACCCAGAGACAAGCGTCAAAATGTCGGGAGATAAACCCCGTACCCGCTATACTCTAGGCGAAAGCGATAGGTCCGGCATTCTTAGTTATCGCAAGAGAGAGTCATCCCCCAGTGACAACCCCAAGACGGCTAGACGCAGGATTGCTGAATCCCCACAGAGTGAAGGTGCAGTTTCTGAGGGTGTAGAAAGCACAAGCTGGCGTGGCGTTCACTCGCGCGATAGCACCATCAGTGGCTCACCGTTTGCAAGAGCTCCTCTAAGCCAGTCTGAAAGCATATTGGGACGCTCAATCGAGTCTACATCGTCAAAAGATGGAGATCAAGGACATCGAGTCGAATACCAAACCAACATGTCTAGCCATGCTGCACAGAAACCGTCGGGGTTGAGAACGAGTGTATATCAAGCACAAGCTCTAGAAGACTCTTCAAATGATACCGATAGTTCAACTGGGACTCAGGAAGCGCAACTGAAAATTCCTGTGGGTGTATCGCGCCTTCACCTGGTTGAATTACCAAATTTGAAGGTACGGCTTAATTCTTTCCAATATCCTCGTGTTTGAAAGTTTATTGTTAAAATTGATAGATGAAACCGATATACTGGAGCCCTCTGCATGATATCTCAAGTATACTCCGTGCGACATGGTTCTACAAGAATACTATGCTGCCCGTGGAAACAGAGCTTGCCAATAAACTCGAAGATGGATACGTATATCTAAAACCCTGGACCGAGACATGGCAAGATGAGCTCAATAGCTGCGTGGAAAACGGTGCGGAGGCCGAAATGAAGATTGTACACAGACTATGGGTGAAAGATGATACGAAGCGTCTCAGCTCGGCTTCAATGGCGCGCGATCAAGAAACGTCCAGCCCTGCCCCCGGCGGTCCTGAGAGAGTTGCAACCCCCATTCCCTCCACCGCTTCTTTTGATGAAAATCGGGCTGCCGGTGGGACAGCTGCGCACTTAGAAGCTGTCAAGCAATATATAAGCTCTAGTGTTATATATGTTGATGGCAAGGATGCGCAAATCCTCCGACCCAGCTTGTTACCGTCGGTATCGAGGGGAAGACGACCGCTTAGTGCAATTCGTAAAGGGCGACAGATCGGGATACCTGTTGTCCGTGGCTTCAATCGACGATTATGGGACCAGTTACATCCATCTAAGCCGAATCCCGTCGATGTCAGGAACTATCTCCGAAGTAATCAGTCTCGTACTATGTCCGCACCAGGGAGGCAAATTTGCTATGCCTGTGCCATAGAAGAGATGCGCCCTACACCGACTGATTTGGTCTTTGTTATTCACGGCATCGGCCAAAAGCTGTCGGAACGTATGGAAAGCTTCCACTTCACACATGCCATTAATGCTTTTCGCAGGAATATTAACATGGAGCTAAATAGTGAACCTGTGTGGCCACATGTACGCCAGGGTCATGGAGGCATCATGATCCTCCCTGTAAATTGGCGCTCGACTTTGTCCCTGGAGGACGCCAATTTTGACTCTCAGGGTGTTGAAGATCCAACTAGCAATCAATTCACCCTGCGTGACATTACCCCAGAGACCATTCCTGCCGTTAGGTCATTAATAAGTGATGTCATGCTAGATATCCCTTATTACATGTCGCATCATAAACCAAAGATGATTCAAGCAGTCGTTAAAGAAGCCAACCGCATCTTTCGACTCTGGTGTAAGAACAATCCTGGATTTCAGCAGAACGGCCGTGTACATTTGCTTGCACATTCCCTCGGAAGTGCAATGGCGTTGGATATACTCAGCCATCAGCCCACACAAGTACCGGATTTTGATTTCTCCAAAACTGGTATTCATGGAGATATTTTCGAGTTTGACACCAAGGACTTGTTCATCTGTGGAAGCCCAGCCGGGTTCTTCTTACTTCTCAACAAAGCAAATCTTCTGCCACGGCGTGGAAGGGAGAAGCCCGGCTGCGAGGGCGATGATCTATTGCGCGGTGTGGCGGGAGAAGCAGACACATATGGATGTTTGGCTGTAGATAACCTCTACAACATCATGCACACGACAGATCCAGTCGCCTACCGTGTCAATGCCGCTGTCGACAGCGAGTTAGCCAACTCCTTGAAAGTAACTTCTATTCCAAGCGCGTCAGCGTCATTCTGGAAGTCTTTCGGCAGCGTATTTCGCTGGAGCTCAGCTCCATCTATAATGGCCGCTGCTACTGTAACACCTTCTCGTCCTGCCGCCATCTCAAAACTTCCCTCCAACGTCGAGCTCGAAACCCACGATTTCACCCGCGAAGAGATCGCAGAAAAGCGAATGTTTCTTCTCAATGACAATGGTCAAATAGACTACTACCTCTCCGGCGGTGGCGGACCTCTGAACATTCAATACTTGAACATGCTAAGTGCGCACAGCAGCTACTGGA
The DNA here is from genome assembly GCA_009193565.1 of Aspergillus coremiiformis. Taxonomy (NCBI): domain Eukaryota; kingdom Fungi; phylum Ascomycota; class Eurotiomycetes; order Eurotiales; family Aspergillaceae; genus Aspergillus; species Aspergillus coremiiformis. The sequence goes on along the minus strand of ML739078.1, from coordinate 38,121 downwards.
CCCTTTCAGACTTCGTGCGGTTCCTTGTAATAGAGATTGCCCGCAAGCAAGGTAAAGATTATACCATCCCTGCGTTCCGGGCTGAGAAGAAGAAGAACTGGAAAGTCCATAAGGGACGATTAATGTAGCTTGTTCGCTGCTACTCCTTCGATCTGTCCGCATATTCTTGTCGGTTGAGGTGTTAACCGGTGCAATATCTTGTTTGGATGCGTGAGATAGATATGGCTTTTCCCCTGATATACTTCTTCATTACCCTGGAGAGCGTTATTAAGTCATTCCTGTAACTTGTCATGATCTAAATAAGCTATATTCAATACCCACACTCGAGTACTTTCACCACATCTTGATTTCAAGCCTATCTGACTACCCTGCAACCCTAGACACCAGCAATTATTTATCATTCCTTCAACGCCATGAACGTCCTCGAAGTAAATCTCCGGAAGAACTCCTATAGAGATGAGGCTGGTTCCGATCATTTCGTCCCCTTTACATCCCAGTCACAAACCCTTGCGCATTGCCTATGGCCAACCTCCAGGTCGAACAGATGCTCAATCAGCTCTGGCGCTGTCAATAGATCGATAAATGCGCATTCTGAAGGGGGTAGTGTCATCCACGTTCAAAATACGTAATTCAGATGCTGGTTCTACAAAATCTCTGAAGCGGAAGATAAAACGGGGCAGGATGGCAGCCCGTGGCAAAACAATCCGAGCACTGAGGTTATAAAGTGCTGGTTTCCTAGTAAACTATCTCTTTAAGGATCGAGGTTCTAACGTTTTCAGTTCCTCCATTCCGACCTATACCTTATCTACTGCGTGCGCTTAGCTTTTTCAATGTATATTGTAACAAATAAGTCCAGGGTTCCATTCTGATATGTTTGGTGCTGTTATCTCTCGGTCATAATTAAATGACCGTGACGTTTTATTCCACTGCCACAACGGGTCCTAGCATCAACGCCTCTACCAAAGATCCCTTTTCAATCTTCCCCGTTCCCGGTCGAAGCACTAAGAGCGCATTGGCGCTTGCCAGGCTTCCTACCCTAGAGCTCCGCTGTCCGACTCCTTCCAAGCCTGTGCTGGAGGCGTACAATCGGCCGTCGGAACGAGACGCCGTTACAATACCCCGGTGGTACTCGGTGCGCTTGGGATCCAGTGGGAACGCATGTGCCAGATTGACTGATATTAAAGGTAATCCGAGGGTTGACGGTACGCCGAGTGCGGTTTGCTTTTCGCCCATTCCCATCAACTTGTGGAGGGATGGAAGTACGAACAGATTGAGCGTCACGAGGGCTGAGGCAGGGTTTCCTGGCAATGAGAAGATGAGTTTAGTCTCGCGTTCTTGCTGGGTTTGTTGGGTCGATGATGATGGCTTGAATGGAATCGTGGCGAACGTGGTTGGTTTGCCTGGTTTCATGGACACGCGGCCGAAATGGATTGTGCCGCCTAGTGAGCGCTCGATCGTGGGTTTAAGCAGGTCGAGTTCACCCATTGATACGCCACCGGTGGTGATAATCACATCCACGCTGGTCTTGGCTCTTCCCACTCCTCGAAGGGCATCTCGAAGGCTTCGTTCTAGTTCACCTACTGGTGTGTCGCGGGCAATGCCTAGGTCGACAGTAGGGAAACCCCAGGAGGCAAGGCATGAGAGGAGAGATGGACGGTTGGAGTCTCGAATTTGCCCTCCATGAAGCTGTTTTGGGTCGTCATGCTCAACGAGCTCATCTCCTGTACTCAAAACACCCACACATGGCTTCTTAAAAACCTTCACAGTCTTCGTTCCTGATGCTGCTAGAAGCCCGATCTCGCCTCCAACTGCGGTTATCAGATCTCCCTTGTGGAGGATTCTCGAATTCAATGCAATATCACTCCCTGGCTCGCGGACGTTCTCGTTTGGTTTAATATCACCAGTCAATATCTCAACAGTTGCTTCCTCTTTGCCGTCAGATGTTGCAGAGGCGAGCACTGTATCCTCGACCATTACTACCGCATTAGCATTTGGCGGGAGAGGAGCCCCGGTGGTTATCCTGGCGATAGTTCCAGGCTCCAGAGGTGGCAATGTCCCTCCTGGATTGGCGTACGATATAGAGGCCACCGGAAAAACTCCCTTTGTAGTTGGTCCAGTCTCTGCTGATTCAGGCGCAATCACAGCATACCCATCCACAATGCTAGCTCGGTATGCGGGGACAGCTTCTGCGGCATAGACATCCTCGGCAATGACTGTTCCAACTAAGGCCGTTGTGACGGGAAGTTCAACAACAAGGGGGTCAGGGGTCTGTTCGCAAATCAATTTAAGTGCTTCATCAACAGAGAGCATCGGATACGGAGATTCGCGATATCGCCGATTCGGTCCTGCATTGGGGTCATTCGATTGCGGCCTCTCCGATGGCGCCGTATGGGCCTTTGGAACAATATGTCCATGACCATGGGAATGATCGTGATGATGGTGGTGATGGCCGTGTCTGGCTACTGATTGATGGCCCCCCGAGGACACCCCTGCTTCGGCCTCCAGCTTCTTGACACCACCTGCATGAATGGCTCGGGAATCAGTACCAGCTGCTTGAATACACGCATGCGGCAGGAGCCTAAAAATGGCTTGGAGGTTCTCTTTGGCCCCTTTTGGTGAGCCGGGTAAGGTAATAATCAATGTTTTATCCCTCACACCTGCAACAGGCCGAGACATCATTGCAACTAAGTTCATTATCAGTAAGCATCCGAGGAATAAGGCATGTACTGTCCACTCCGACTTACAAGGAGTGATTTCCAAAGAAGCAGCGATCATGCCATGTCTTATGTCTTCCGGTCAGTATGCACTTTACGAAGCCTGAGAAGCAGATGGGCAAAGCCACTTACACCAAACCGGGCGCATGGCGATGGATAAGGGGCGAGACAGCCTAATCGAAGACTTTAGTAAGGACTCGGAATCACAAGACTTCGCAAGTTTGACAAACCTCAGGTGTGTTATCTTTAATCGCAAAGCCTGTACCGCCACTCAGAAGAATCAGGTTAAGCCAATTTGGCCCATCTGTCCAGTCACAAATGGCTCGTTGGATATCGAACACACTATCAGGTACGATCTTTGTGGCCGGTCGAGCCCAAGTATTCGACCCCTCTGTGGAGAACAAGGTCGTGAGAGTGTCAGCTACCTTGTCTGTAGAAGGATCCTGTGATGCGGTATCTGATACGATCAATATAGCTGCCTTGAGTTTGTCGTCTGTCATCGTGGATGGTCTTTTGTTAGTTGGTGGTGGTTTTTTGTCGGGATTGCGGGGAACAAGCGATTGGGACCGGGGAGATTCAACTTTTATATGGTACTAATAAGTTCATAATTTATAAAAAGTACTCTGTACATAACAGCCTTATTAAAACACCAGAGGGGATGGAATCACACTTAGTAAATTCTCTATAAACACCGTGACTTGAATCAAAGAGCTTTCGCATTTATATTCTCGATACTTCGACTATATACTGTACACTACCCCAGACATCATATAGCAAACCAGCGAGACAAATCAATGCTATTCACGCATACCCAAAAGACTCTACAGTCAGATCGGATCCATACGCCGTAATGCAGTATATAGGATAACACCAAAACAAAGTGAGAAGCTGTAACATAGAAGTCATACAATGGTTCCTACCCCGGCTCGCATAGTCCTCTCTCTCAGAGAAGACATTCCTCCGTCAACCATTAAGCAGCTCCGAATTCAAGAGCTTTTCCTGTCACCAGAAGCCCGATAATAAGGCCGAACAAACCGAGCACAGAGCTGAAGATCTCAATAACAAGGATCTTCACAAACCTACAAAGGTATTAGCTCACTTGCTGTTCCAAAGGAAATGTGAACGGGGCGAACGAACAAGGTTCCATCAGCAGCATCGGCCAGAGCGGCACTGCTTCCATTAATACCAACAGAGATACCACAGATCAAATTGCACATGCCCACGGTGATACCACCCCAGAAGAGCGCGTATCCGGTGTATTGATTGCTGCCAGAGAAAATTTCATCATCGGGGACGAGATTGAGTTTCGAGGAGAAAACGATGGCCATAATCACACCGTAGATAGCCACAACTTCGCAGAAGATGATCGAGATCAAATTCTTCGTCCGAATTCTTGGTGCTTTAACACCTCCGCCGACAATCGATGAACCCGTGAGGAAGATACCCCTGGATGGTCATGACATGAGTCACCATATAAAAAAGGGACATAGCGTTGTAGTGGCACATACCATGATGCTCCGACGACTGATAACCCGATGCACATCGCGATTCCGATGTTTGCCCAAGCATATGGCGACACCGATTCGAGGAATTGACCAACCTAGAACGAGTCAACAAGGCACCCTGGGGAGATATGAGCATTCCAGAGTCTTTCAGTACATTAAATTGTTCGCCATCCCCATGGAAAAGCATATCTACAGGTATTGGTTAGCACACGGTATTGATATCCCTGTTCGAGGAGGTCACTCACAGCCTCCGATCACCAGGAGTGACACGGTAGCAGCACCAGCTGGATAGGTGAGACCCATGGCGACCTCCAACTTATGACCTGAAATTTAAGCTGGAGGGAACAACAATGAAGTTACAGGGCTCTAAGACACCTGACGAAAGACTCGCAAATGATAGATGGATTGCGGTGGAGCGGAGCTCTTGTCCGGATCACTTTGTCTGGAGCAACACCCGCACTTACTCGGATGGTTGATGAATCGGGCCGGAGTTAATCCGTCATCGGGGGGTTGCGGTCGGAGTTTAGGGATTGCTGGCCTTGTCACATAACAAACAGTTAACCGTACTCTATATTGATCCATGGGTTTGAGTTGACTTCACCCGACTCTCCCTCAATCACCCTTGTGCAGAACTCTCGCGCCTGTTTCTGCTCTCTAATAATTCTCTCCCTTTTATGTCCTTCTATCCTTAAGCTACTTTGCGCACCTTTTCGCACCCTCTCTAGATCATTTGCGACTTTCCCTCCACTACCCCTAATCCTACCCTTACGTTCAACCCGTCCCTTGTCACAATGGCATCCACTTCTGCTGTAGGGTCATATTCAAACCCTCTGAAGAAATTCAAGTATGTTCTCATGTACCAAAACCCCCACTATGGTCTGAGTTAATCGCTGACTGTACCGGAGGCTGGTGTTCTTGGGAGAGCAGAGCGGTATGGATACCATGTGCCCATTTTCACGAGATTTCAAGTCCTATGCATGTCTCTAATTGTGCCCTGCAGTTGGGAAAACGTCGTTGATTACAAGATTTATGTACGACTCATTTGACAACACATATCAAGCGACCATTGGAATCGATTTCCTGTCAAAGGTATACTCTCACCGCAACTAGCTAGCCTCCTTGGTTTGAGGACCCCACCTTCTATGTACCTTGATCCTCCACGTCGGTATTAACTCGCTCATTTTTTTTTTTATTTTTTTTTAGACCATGTACCTAGAGGACAGAACAGTCCGACTCCAGCTTTGGGATACAGCCGGTCAAGAACGATTTCGATCCTTGATTCCTTCCTACATTCGGGATTCGAGCGTTGCTGTTGTTGTTTACGATATCTCAAATGCCAAGTCCTTCCAAAACACTCGGAAATGGATTGACGACGTGCGAGGGGAGCGTGGCAATGACGTTATCATTGTTCTCGTTGGTAACAAGACTGATCTCAATGACAAGCGGGAGGTCACAACGGCGCAGGGCGAAGAGGAGGCAAAGAAGAATGGGTTGATGTTCATCGAGACCAGCGCCAAGGTCGGGCACAATGTCAAACAGCTTTTCCGGCGGATAGCCCAAGCTCTACCGGGCATGGAAGGCGAAGGTAGCCGAGGAGAGAGCCAAGGTTTGTTTTTCTGAGCTTCAACTTCAAACTTCTGGGTGCTGATTGTTCTCCTCTAGTGATCGATGTGAACATTACCCCTAAGGAGACCACAACCAACGATGGATGCGCCTGCTGAATACTGTAATGTACTACCTGGTCGCCACTTTCGATTGCGTTCACCTATTTGTGTCCCGGAATCTCAATGATGAGGTTTGAGATTGTCAATAATGCTTGTCATTCTTAATCTGTACATTTTACCCCTTGTTTCTCAAGTGAATAGCGTGTTTAGATCGAAGCTGGTTTCTTCTTCGTTTTTATTTTTATTTTTAATATTTTTTTTTTATACTTTTTTTTTTTCATTTCCCTTTACTTTCCCTTTTCATCCGGTCATCTGGTGCTTTGTGGGAGACTTTGGCGTTGTATTTGCTGCATCTTCAGCATCTTATTGATTCCTCCTCGAATTGTTGCGAGAATTTTTTTTTTTTTTTTTTTTTTTTTTTTTTTTTTTTTTTTTTTTTTTTTTTCAACGGCCAAACTTTAAGGTCATGGTTTTAAGATGTCATGGCTCTTGTAAAACTTTGGATTATGTCTATCATACACGAATAGTATGTACCTATACTATCCCCACCTGTACGGCGGGCGTCAGGAAATAAAACATGGTCAGACAATCATTTAGAGCGAAGGCAGACGGATTTGAACTCTGCGCTAGCGTATTGTCTGATGCCTAGCAACAAAGTTACAAGCTCATTAAATGATAGGGAGCATGGGCAGATTGGTAATATTTCAACAGATGGAGTACGGAGTAATCCCAGATTGATGGCAAAAAATAACAATCTATTATTACTATTACCACTACCACTGCTACCACCTCCAGTCATTGAAATCGCAAGCATTGGAATTATTGGACGCAACGACGAACGTCATTCATTGAAAAGCCCGGTGCTTGCTTTCTTGGCGTCGAACTGGCAGCAAAAAAAGCAGCGATCGGCAAGGCGGATCGTCCGGAATACCGATGCCCCTGTATGAGCCGTGACAATACCGAGCATCGTGGACCCAACCGCTGAACTTCCTCCAGCCTTCCCTCCCTTTCTTCTCTTCTTTAACTTATCGGCGTCCCATTCTCATTCCTTTCCCTTTTCTGCTGTCCCCCTCCCCCGTTGCTTGTGCTACTCCCTCAAAAAACCCCCCCCCCCCATCGGCGAGATCAGTGATGGGTTTATCAACCCGTTTCCTCCGCATCCCGCGGCCAGAGGTATGTTAGAAATTAAAATTTCAGTGATATAGGCCTTCCCGTTCCGCTGCCACCTAGGTTAAATCGATGATACTAAGAATGAACCCCGGAATACAGACATTCCTCTATGTCATGAGCCTGCGGACGGGCGCTTCGCTCATCACGCTATCCTTGCTTCTGAACAAAATTAGCGGTCTTTATGGCTTACTGGCCCTCCTGACCGGCTACCACCTTTCGCCCGTTCAACTGTCTATGTACCTTTACTCCCTGCTCGCTCTTGGTGTCGCAACACTGCTCTTTCCACATATCCGGAAGCAATCCCCCCTACAATGTCTCGCTCTCGCCTGGCTTTACCTCTTCGATAGCGTCATTAACGCCGCATATACCGCGGCTTTTGGTGTGACATGGTTCCTTGTCGTCTCCCAAAATTATGATCGCAGCAACATCTCTGGACTCGGTCGTGAGACAATGGCTCAAACCGCCGGCTTTACCAACCCCCAGTCCGACTCGCCTTCCCAAGGAGGCCATGAGTCGAGAAGTCCTGATCACTTGGGAAATGCTGTTACCCAACCAGAAAGCTTCCAGAGTATTGTCTTCATTTGCTCGCTATGGATTATCCGCGCATACTTCGTCTTCGTCATGCTAGCCTTTGCGCGCCAGTCTCTGCGTCTGTATATTGCTGTGCCTCGTCATACTCAACTTCCGACTCATAGTCGCAACACTTCTATCGCCAGTGTGGCTAGCATGGCTGATATAGATAAGGAGCCATTTTCGCCATTTACTCCCGACGGTCAAGGTTGGCAAGGAAAGCTTGGTCGTGCTATGATCAGCGTTGGTCGCAATTACTGGTTAGGGGAAGATGAAGAAGATGGTAACTGGATGGACACAATCGGGCGCCGGTTCCGCGCCCGTGGCGAGAACAACGAGCTCCCTGGCCCTCTTGAAAGAGAACGGAGACGTCGATCTGGAACGGGCCCTCCGCAGCCTTCTCAGTCAGTTGTTCAGGCAGCTGCCCTGCAACAACCAACTTATGAGGTTCCGGGTATGAACGTCAAAATGCACGACTGGAGCGAAACTAGGTAAATAGAGACTATTTACAGCTGTCGATCCGCTACGAGCCATCCGTTGAAGTCTCCGTTATACAATACCAGAGAGAGATTTCCGCGTCCCATTCCATACTCAAAATCATGGGTGCTCTTAGCAGACGCAAAAGTCAATGCCGTTCTGCGTTCTGTGGACGCCTGAGGCGTGAATGATGAGACTTTAATGTCAACAGCCTCGCTTCTTGTCCGATTCATATCACGTGGTTTATGTTATGTCACTAGAAATGGTGAGATGATCAACAGACTGCTTGTGGCCAGTCGGACTGGTGGAAGAGATTGATCACTCGGCGACGTTCACAGCTCTTTTTCAGCACTCTTTTGGGGTGAAACCGCAGAGAACGCTTTGAATTATGGTTTGCTCAGAGGTACACTACGCCTCGAACAACTATTCCCGTGAAAGCGAATGGTTTGTCTGCTTGCTTTTTCTTCTTTGCGCTGTAAGACGGAAACGGCTGGTTTCTTAAATATGGTCTCTAGGACTTGTACTGTACATTGATATTAATATGGGCTTGGTTTCACATTCGGCGTCTTCAGGGATCGGGTTTCATGCATTATATCAGGGACTTGGATGTTGTTTTTATCATGTCTGAGAAGGAAGCAGCTGGGTCATCTAGGACATGAATTATTCAATTGTGTGACGCTTTCCACGTCCTTTTTTTCTTTCTTTTTTTTCTTGTGGATATTTTATCGGTAGGAAAAAAGAATGGATTATAGCACAGTACGGAATAAGTACAATTTGTAGGTACTCCGTACGGAGTACATAGGTACCTATGCATGTGTGTTTTCATTTTTCATGCAATAGTAATCCCCTGTTCAGCTGACCTGACATGGAGGGGCTCTCGCCCGAGAGTGGAGTTTCTAACGAGTACTCCGTACGGAGTACCAACAGACTTGGCGGCTTCCCAATCCAAGCACGAGGTCAAATACCGATCGGTTAGGGAAGAGAACTTGAAAGACAAGGGAGCAATTTAAACTGGATACCTTTGTATGTACTCCGTAAAATCCATTTTTTTGCTTCCTACGAGAAAACTAGTCGAATTAGATTAAGTTATTTATCAATATTGATGTTGAAGAGCCAAAAGTAATCGGCCGCTCAGCATGTTCTTTGCCGAAGAAAAGCCTGAAGGACTGACGTGCTCGACCTTATGGTCACAGGTTGCCCGCACTTATCTTAATCGGGGGGTGTTTGCATCTACTGCCGACGAATGTTTGCATCGATGTCGTGATCATAGTCCAATAAAATCGTTGCTAATGCAACCCCCGATGGCGGAGAAAGTCTATGGGGAACAAAATCGTTGCTTTAGTTTTGTAGGAAATCTTAAGGTAAACGGGAAAGAGTCAAGCCAATCTTTTATATTTCTTCAGTCGGTCGCTTTTCTCTTCCTTGACCTTCCTTTGCCCTCATCTGTTGAGCTCAATTTGAGTGTGGAGTCACCGTATGCGGTGATATCTACAACTATATCGTTAATACCATCCCACCTTTGCGCTTGACACCGCGCATCCGGCAATTGTCTACATGGCGCCCGTTTCGACTGCCGGAGAGGCAGGTAAGCTGTTTTGTCTTTTCTTTTGTTGCATTTGTTCCTTGACTGTAACTCCATTCGACTATCCTCCTCATGAATTGTCTATCGATTCGATGAGTTGGTCATGTGCTAATCGCTCCTCCTAGTGGCGAGAGTCGCCTATCTTACTAGCGACGTCATTGTCTCCGTCCAGCCATCCCTCCAGGCAGATTCTTGGTTCAGCAAGCCATTGAAGGCTCTCAAGGAAGGAAAGACACACAGCGTCCTGCCCAAAGGCGTACCTGACGTGAGTCATATGTTGGAGTCTGGCTTGTCTAAGTATGGACCGGGAACTGACAAATTCACCAGGTGGTCTCCGTACGATACAACGAAGATCCTCTTCTGTCGGCTTTCCACCCATTGCAGACTGGCGATGCGCTTTCCGTTGTCACTAGCTCCTCTGTCCTACTCTCTTCCATCCCCCACCTCTATCGCCTGGCGAACTTTCCCGTTGTCATCCATGTCGCCTTGGAGCCTTCTCCATTCCCAGATTACTCCGTAATCAGCTCAATACGGCAGTGTGGCTTCACATTTTTACATTCTGAGACCATCCAGGAGGCACAAGATATCTCTATTACCGCGCATGCCTTGGCCCGTAAGTCCGGGAAAGGTGTCATTCATTTCTTTGACCCTGCCAATTCTGCTCGCGATGAGCCTATTGCAGAGGAGGATGTGAATGTCATCCAGAGTGTTCTGAACTTGGGCGGATACCATGCTACTCATTCCACCGGACTCGGTGCCCAAACATTGTACACTGATTCTGGACGAGTGGCCACCGTTTCCGATGAAGTTGTAGCAAGCAGCTCTCGGACTCCTGAGGTCTCTGCTACTCCTGTGCAGTCATCTCTGACACTGCCAAGCGTCAGCGTCGACACTTCATCTGTTGGCTCCTCAAGAAGAGATAGCAGCGCAGATAGCCGTGCTACCAGCTCCGTTGCCACAACCGTGGATGCCTCTTCTGTCAGGCCAGTGAGTGCCTCAGACATCTTTGAGTGGGCTGCCCAGATTTGGCGTAACCTGTCAGAATTGGTGGGACGCAATTACAATGCAATCGAATACACCGGTCCGTCGGATGCTAAATCCGCCCTTTTTATCTTTGGCTCCACTGGAGTATTTGTAGACGCCCTTTCAAAGGAAGAGACTGCCAGTGAGCTGAAGAACATCGGTCTAATCACTGCTCGTCTGTACCGTCCCTGGGTGGGCGGTCAGATTGTGAACTCCGTCCCATCATCGGTAGAAAAGATCGCTGTTCTGGAGCAGGTCCGCAAAACTACCAAATGGGGTCCTTCGTTCATGGATCTGTTGTCGAGCCTGACCCCTGCTACGGCTGGCGGACGCACTCCACAAATCGTTGGATACAGACTTGGATACGTTGAGCCATCCACTGCAATTCAGGCACTTCGCGGCATTGTTCAGAACTTGAACTCTCCTTCTCCTATTCAAAGCCTTGAAATTGGTAGTTCCAATGTTCCGGCAGTTCAGTCTGCTCTGGAGCAGCCCCATATCGAAAATGCCTATCTGAAGATCTTAAATCAGCTCTTCGGGGAGCGTTTGTACATTGCCAACCAGTTAAATTCGAAGCATGCGGGTATCTCCTCCACCATTGCAGCCAGTCCTGAATATGGGTTTGGTTCCTTGATTGCTAGAACGGAACACCGTCGCCGATTTGTGCGGGAGGTTGAAGAGGCTTCGAGATCTAGCACATTTACTACTGATGCCCCCAAGACATGGTTGTCAAACTGGGCTCTTAGTGCTGGAGACGCATCTAAGGCCAACAAACTCGCTCCAGATGTTATTGATCATCTGTCGCAAGATGATTCCCAGTTGGCTAAGCAGCTCTTAGAGTCCAAAAAGTTGTTCTACGATGAGTCTTTATGGCTCGTTGGCTCCGATGCCTGGGCCTATGACCTTGGAAATTCAGGTGTCCACCACGTCCTTGCCTCCGGCGCAAATGTCAACATGCTCGTTATCGATTCCCAGCCTTACTCGGAACGCACCGCTGCCGATCCCACGCGCAGAAAGAAGGATATTGGTCTGTACGCTATGAATTACGGCAACGCCTATGTTGCCTCTGTTGCTGTCTATGGCTCCTATACTCAGGTCCTCCAAGCTATGGCTGAGGCTGAACAGTTCAAGGGTCCATCTGTTGTTGTTGCGTACCTACCTTACAACCAGGAGAATGACTCTGCCTTGACCGTCCTCCAGGAAACTAAGAAAGCCATCGATCTTGGATATTGGCCTTTGTACCGCTGGAATCCCGGAAACGACGACAATGGCGAGCCCAAGTTCGCCCTGGATTCGGAACGTATCAAGCGTGAACTCGAAGAGTTCCTTCGTAGGGACAACCAGCTTAGCCAGCTTATGAACCGTCATCCTAAGTTTTCTGCTGCTCTCTCTGAGTCTTATGGCACTGAGGTTCGGGCACTCCAGAAACGCAAGGCTAAGGACTCCTATGAGAAGCTTCTCGAAGGTCTTTTTGGTGCACCTTTGACTATTCTGTTTGCATCGGACAATGGCAATGCCCAGACTCTGGCAAATCGTCTTGGAAATCGCGGTCGCGCAAGGGGATTGAAGACGATGGTCATGGCCATGGATGATTACCCGGCTGATGATCTGTCCGCTGAGGAAAATGTGGTCTTCATCACCAGTACTGCAGGTCAAGGAGAGTTTCCCGTAAATGGCCGTGGTCTGTGGGAATTTGTGAAAAATTCTGGTGACTTGGATTTGTCTGCCATCAACTATTCTGTTTTCGGTCTTGGTGACAGTCATTACTGGCCACGCAAGGAAGATAAGATTTACTACAACAAGCCAGCCAAGGACCTTGATACCCGGATTACCTTCCTTGGTGGACGTAAGCTCACGGATATTGGCCTTGGTGACGATCAGGATCCAGACGCTTACCAGACTGGCTACTCCGAATGGGAGCCGCGTCTCTGGCAAGCCTTGGGAGTGGACAAGGTCGAGGGTCTACCCGAAGAGCCCGCGCCCTTGACGAACGAGGATATTAAAATCCAGTCCAACTACCTTCGTGGTACCATTGCTGAGGGGCTGTTGGATGAGAGTACTGGTGCTATCTCTGCAAGCGACCAACAGCTGACCAAGTTCCACGGCACTTATATGCAGGATGATCGCGACGTGCGCGATGAGCGCAAAGCCCAAGGGCTTGAGCCCGCCTACAGCTTCATGATCCGTTGTCGACTTGCTGGTGGCGTTGCTACTCCCACTCAATGGCTTCAAATGGATGCTATTAGCAGCTCGCACGGTAACGAAACCATGAAGCTCACGACGAGACAGACCTTCCAGTTCCATGGTGTTATCAAGCGAAACCTCCGAGGCGCAATGCGCGCTATCAACAAGGCCCTCATGACTACTATTGCAGCCTGCGGTGATGTTAACCGTAACGTTATGTGCAGCTCCCTACCCGAGCTCTCTTTCTTCCATCGCGAAGCGCACGCCGTCGCACAGAAGATCAGCGACCACCTTCTCCCATCTACGACAGCCTATCATGAGATTTGGCTGAAGGATGACGATGACAAGAAGGTGCTAGTTGCTGGAGATGCTGTTGTCGACCATGAACCCCTCTACGGTCCTACCTACCTCCCTCGTAAGTTCAAGATCACAATTGCAATTCCTCCTCACAACGACACCGATGTGTATGCGCACGATGTTGGCTTGATCGCCATCAAGGGATCCGACGGACACTTGGAAGGTTTCAACATCCTTGCCGGTGGTGGCATGGGCAGCACCCACAATAACAAGAAGACATACCCTCAAACCGGCCGCATGTTTGGATATGTACCCGCCGATCAGGCTCATATTGTTTGTGAAAAGATTATGCTGGTCCAGCGTGATTACGGTGATCGCCAGAACCGCAAGCATGCGCGTCTGAAGTACACCATCGACGACATGGGCGTTGAGGTCTTCAAGGAGAAGGTGGAAGCTCTCTTCCCAGACAACTTCCGCTTCGCTGAACCTCGTCCGTTCAAGTTTGCTTCCAATGTCGATACCTTTGGTTGGCTGAAAGATGAGAATGGTCTTAACCACTTCACTTTCTTCATTGAGAACGGACGTATTGAGGATACTGCAGACTTCCAGATGCGTACCGGTTTGCGTGAACTGGCGAAGCTTGACAAAGGCGAATTCCGTCTCACTGGTAATCAGCATTTGATTCTCTCTAGCGTCAAGGATGAGGACCTTCCTCCCATCAAGGAATTGATGGCCAAGTACAAGCTCGACAATACCGCGTTCAGTGGTATGCGTCTTTCCTCGTCTGCTTGTGTCGCCTTCCCTACCTGTGGTCTGGCGATGGCCGAGTCTGAACGCTATCTGCCAGTCCTTATCTCTAAACTGGAGTCTACGCTCGAAGAGGTGGGCCTGGCTAGGGATAGTATTGTTATGCGTATGACAGGTTGCCCGAACGGTTGTGCTAGACCCTGGCTCGCCGAGGCTGCCTTCGTCGGTAAAGCATATGGTGCTTACAACATGTACCTTGGCGGTGGCTACCACGGACAGCGTCTGAACAAGCTGTATCGCTCGTCTATCAAGGAGGATGAGATTCTGGAAATCATGAAGGGCCTCCTCAAGCGGTACGCACTCGAGCGTAACACCGATGGTGAAGAGCCTGAGAGGTTCGGAGATTGGTGTATCCGTGCGGGTGTAATCAAGGCAACGACTGATGGACGCAACTTCCATGAAGGAGTAAGTTAACCCTCGCTCATGCACCAGCAGGATTATGTCTAACAGAATTGAACAGGTTGCTGAGGAAGAAGATGACGAGTAAAGAATCAAAACAAGGGATGAAAATGGGATACTTACTTCGGGTTATTTTTGAGCTTTGATTTGATTGTCATGACCCCGTCGTTCTTAGATTCGGCAGTGCTTCATTTGGCTAGTTATTTGCTTTGTTTTTCTGTTATGATCGGTACGTTTCTTACTATGTATTCCTGTATACGCCTGGTGCTTAAAAGCTTGAGTCTTGGCTCCGTCCAATTCCATTAATCTTCATCGAATTGCTGTTACTGAGAGCCAGCTTTCTCTGAAAGATGCTCGAGCGCAGCAAAGCTTACAGGAATTGACATCGCTAGAAACGCAATATATGGGCAATAAGACTGACACAGAAAGATTTGAAGGGCCATGTTGAACAGTAAATAGTTACAGTATAGATATACATACAATGGCTACGAAGCTTGTTGAACAATCCATTCGCAAGAGCTATTCATTGCCCTAGAGAATGTGTCCAAGGCGTACTTGAATGAGTACTAGTCAGTTATATGGAGACAGAATATGACTGCAACCACACATTTCAATGTATGCGATGGGTCACGTGATACAATGATACCAGACTCAGGAAATCACCTGGAAATTAAAATTGAATGCCAGAAAGGAAGGCGGTGTACTCCAACTTATCCAACCACTTCTTCCGCCCTCGATATAGAAAAAAAAAATAAAATACAATTAAGAAAAGCAGTCAATGATTCCATGAAACACCGCTACACTTTCGAATTTTCCTGAATGCTTTCAAACGAATGATACGACCTTAATGACCAACTCACCCACCCCTCAAGATCCGGAACGCAACATCATGGACCCCTCAGATCCCGTCATCGCATCCTACAACGTCTACCTCACAGACTCCGAAATCTCTCGGTACGTCCTGCAATACCTCGACCGACTACCAGACAGCCCGTACGACGACCGCCACGGCCAAAAACCCACCGGCTTCCGTCTAAAACCAAAAACGGGGCTTGTCGAAGTCGACGTCCCGATCAACACTCGCGTAAACTATGACGTGAATAAAGGCCTGAAGTACGGGGATGCGGTAAAGAAAAGCCGCAGCGCGCAGGAGGGCGGCGCATTCGGTATGGCAGGTGGGTTCAGTGGAGGGTCGCTTGCCAGCGGGAAACAGGTGAAGATAGAAGCGGGTGGCGATGTGGAAATGGGCGGCATGGGACATGGCGACTCGACTTCTTTATTACGGGTGCAGACGCTGGGAGGTCGGATTAAGATTCCTGAAGACGGGGATCCGGTCTATATGTTGGCGGCGTTTCGGGGGAGTGAGTTACTGCGCTTTCGCCTTTTGTTGGGGGGAATTTGACGGTGCTGATTGGGTTTCTAGATAATCTTCATCTTTCGCCTGTTTCGGCGGTCGTGCAGGTACATCCTCAGTTGCATCATCTGGATGCGTTGGATGAGATTCCGAAGGGGAAGGGGAAGGGGAGGAAGGATGAAGATGAGGGTGGTGGGAATGAGGCTCGGGCTATTGATATTAAGGTTAAAGCGGCTGAGGATGGTGAGCCTGGGATGTTGGCTAGTAACCTGGATCTACTGAAGAAGATGCAAGAGGAGAAATGGGGCAGCTATGATTGGGTTGACGCTGAGGTGAGTATCTACCTTTTTGTTTTTTTTTTTTTTGTTTTTTATCTGTGGTCTGCTGACTAGGTATACTCTAGACTGAGGAGTCATGGCAAATCTATGAAAGTTACATGATGCATCAAGATTTGGAAGATCTTCCACAGTTGGAATCGGCGATTAATAGCGAGGATTATCTGGATAAGATGAGTGCGCCACGGATTGACCCGGCAAACCCTGAGATGACTGGGTGGGCTATGAAGCAAAATCGGACGAAGCAGGGTGGAAGAAGAAGATCTTCGAGGAGTAGTAGTGAAGAAGAATGATTCACATTTTGACCGCGTAAAGGAAACGGGACTTTATGCATGCCAATGGGTACGAGAGATATCCCCAAACAGGCTTGACATTCCATGCTGAGTGCTACTCCGTAGGTACTGTACATACCTGTGGTTAGTACATAGTGGACAAATGGGGTGGTAGTAGTAAAAGTAGTATGACAACGATTGTAGAGAATCTAGATATCGATAGAAAGCAGGAAGGAATATTTGACACAGAATGTTTACTTTACAATCGCCACTGGAAGGCAGAAAAACGATGAAATCGAGCCCTGTCACGTGAATGCACGTGCCGTATCTCTCCTTCGGGGAAAAACGAGTATTTTTCCCCCGATTCCTCCATCCAAGAAATACTCAATTTCGATTCCTTTGCCTTCACCAGACCCTTTCTTTTGCCCATCTCTCATAAACCGGTGAAGGCTGCAGGACGGCTTGTCGGCAGATATCTTCCGCTGACAGGAAGTTCATTGGCAAAGTATTGTTCCTCTTTTGCGCATACTCGCATACTAATGATTTTGTTATTATTGCACATTTTTTTTTACCTTCTTCTATAATTGCCCTCCCTTCCTTACATATCTTACTCTGCATATTAAATCTATTCGGTTGCTTCAGCGATATCTTCTCAATCATGTTATCTCGAATTGCTCGTCAAAAAAATGCCGTATCTCCTCTCCGCGTCTCTAACGGGCGTTGGGTGTCGCCATCTTTGACTACACTGCGCTTTCACTCCCATCTAGGCCGGCCGAATTCTTTTTCCAACGCGTCCGTCAATCTTTCCCATGACCGACTCCGTCAACCATTGCTTCAATCAAACCGATGTCTCGCCACAGCAGCAGAACAGTCTGCAGTTGAACAAGGGCCCTATCCTTCCTTTCCAACCTCCTCGTATACAGTTGGTCGCCAGTATGAACGACCAAAACAAGACGCTTCTCTTTTCCCACCGATGATGGGTGGCATCGATCGCTCGTCCTTGATCATAATAGACGACCTTTTACAGACCAAGCCGAAAGTGCTCAAAAAAATGAAAGGCATCGGTGGCGATGAACACGAAATGAGGGCAAACCTGGATGTCTCCTTGAAAGTTGGCCGAATGGATCGCGCTGCCAGTCTTATCACCCGTCTTGGGGAGTATTATCCAGCTGGTTCGCCTGAGTACCTGGGCCTCCATAACCGCTATTTAGAGGCGATGGTATCACAAATGATAATAACAAGACAACACAACCTGGTCTTGCCATTGCAAAGATGGTTTGAAGTTGACATGGCTATTGGAGGTGTTCAGCCGGATGCCACAACATATGCAATCATGATTTGGATGGCACTACGTATGTTTCATGGCGGCAAGCGAGACAGAGCGGTCCGCAGGTATTGGGAGTTTGCGAAGACAGCGGGTCTCGAGGAAGAGCTTTTGGCTGTCCCAGTCCTTTCGGCGTTGGAACTTGGCGAACTATCAGAGGTGAGTGTATTCCATCATTCTTGCTCTAACTCTCGGTGATATAAACCGTGTATACATATGAGAGCAATGAAGACCTGTGCTAACACCACTCCCCCGTTAGATCTGTTCCGCTGACCTTCGACGAGTTGCGATCGGCAGTATATCTCCAGAGGCGGCCGTTAACCTGCCCAAATCCAGTTCAGAAGATGTGCCGGCTGTTAGGTCTGTTGACTTGAAAGGTCTTGGCCTGACTTCGTTGAAAGACTCTCTGTCAATGTTCTCAACTGGCCCCAAGATCACGTTCCCAGACGATAGCAGATATACAGAGGAGGAAAAGTTGCAACTCAGACAACGACAACTAGAGACGGATTCCATCAAGACCTCACTTGAACGTTGGCGACAAGAGTTTGCTCAAATGCAGAAAGCAGGCGCGGATATGACTGGTGGTGGGAAACGACTAGGTGCCATTGTGAACCAGTGGCATCAGGGACTTGTATCCAAAATTCAAGAGGAACTTAAGCTTGCTGAGGAAGCAGAGGCCAATCCTATACGAACTTTCGAGCAGAAAGAGCGCTGTGACTACGGGGTTTATCTACGAAGTCTGGACCCGGAAAGGTTAGCAGCGCTCACTATCCTTTCTGTCATATCCACTTTTGGCCGCGGAGGAATGGAAAAAGGAATAAAGGTTTCCACAATAACTACAACCATCGGGAAAGACCTCCAAGATGAACTGCTGGCTGAGATGACTCTCAAAAAGGAGGGAACTAATGCTCGTCGCGTGAAAGCCCTTAAAGAGATTCTTGCCACTCGCAAGGGGAAGAATGGTATAGCACCCTGGCACGGAATCGTTCATGATCTACAAAAGGAGGACCCGACAGTAATCTGGCCGCCTAAGGTGAAAGCTAGAATCGGAGCTGTTTTGATGAGTCTTCTTTTGGAGATCGGAAAGGTTCCCGTTGCAGTAGACAAGGAGAGAGTTACTTTGCAATCCGCGTTTCACCATTCCTACCAAATCAATTGGGGAAAGAAGGCAGGATATATCCATTTGCATCCGGAAGTCGTTCAGGTCGTTGCTAAAGAGCCCGCCGCGGATGTTTTGGGTCGTCAATTACCCATGATCTGTAAGCCAAAACCATGGAACAATCCTAGGGACGGTGGTTATTATCTCTATCAGAACAACATTGTTCGCACAACACCGGGCGAAACCCTGCAACCGTCTTACATAAAAGCAGCGATGGCAGGCAACGGGTTGCAACAGGTCCGCGACGGCCTGGATATTCTTGGAAGAACCGGATGGAAGATCAATCGCGCTGTTTTCGATGTTATGCTCGAGGCATGGAACTCGGGAGATCCAATTGCCAACCTCGCACCATTGAAACCTGACCTCCCTCACCCCCCTAAACCAGCTCCTGAAGCCGGTTATGAAGCGGAAAAAAGGTGGGATAGAGATGTCCGCGAGATTGAAAACAAACGCGCCGGGCTGCACTCTAACCGATGTTTTCAGAATTTCCAACTAGAAGTTGCTCGTGCGTACAGGAACGAGACGTTCTATCTCCCCCATAATATGGACTTCCGTGGTCGTGCCTACCCGCTTCCACCTTATCTTAATCAAATGGGCGCAGATAACGCCAGAGGGCTCCTCCTTTTCGCCGAAGCTAAGCCGCTGGGCACCAGTGGCCTAAAATGGCTGAAGATTCAGGTTGCAAATTTGTCTGGCTTTGACAAGGCCAGCCTCTCGGAACGTGAGCAGTGGACAATGGATCACTTGGACGACGTTCTTGACTCTGCAAACAACGGTTTACATGGCAGACGGTGGTGGCTCAAGGCAGAAGATCCATGGCAATGCTTGGCCGCCTGCTGCGAGTTGAGAGATGCTCTGCAGCACTCGAACCCTGCTCAATATCTCTCGTGCTTACCTGTCCACCAAGATGGCTCATGCAATGGGCTGCAGCATTACGCAGCGCTTGGTGGCGATAAGGCAGGCGCCCAGCAAGTGAACTTGGAGCCGTCCGACCGCCCATCCGATGTATACAGTGGTGTTGCCGAATTTGTCAAGGAAGAGGTGACGCGTGAATCCCAAGAGGGCAACCCAATAGCGAAGATTCTCGAAGGAAAAATCACCCGGAAGATTGTCAAGCAGACCGTTATGACGAATGTCTACGGGGTTACTTTTATGGGAGCTATGAAGCAAGTACGCAAGCAGCTTATTGACCATTATCCGGACCTTTCAAGGGATGACCTCAAGACTGGTTCGTTATATATTGCGCGGAAGATTTTCGAGGCTTTAAGCACAATGTTTACCGGAGCTCATGGAATCCAATACTGGCTTGGAGACTGCGCAACTCGGATCACGCAGTCTCTCTCCCCTGAACAAATCGAGGCGATCGCAAAAGAAGCGTTGAGTCCTACAGACTCGACTGAGGGGTCGACAAAGACATCCACCGACCCCACTAAGAAGTTTAGATCTACTGTTATCTGGACCACTCCTCTAGGTCTGCCGGTGGTCCAGCCGTATCGTGTTCGAAAGTCACGACGCATCCATACCACTCTGCAGGACTTGAGTATTGTCGATGTGGGCTCGGACGATGTTGTGTCCAAGCGCAAACAGCTCCAGGCTTTCCCGCCTAATTTTATTCACTCTCTCGACGCTACACACATGATGTTGTCAGCTATTGCCTGTGACCGGGCTGGTCTTAACTTCTCGGCGGTTCATGACTCGTTCTGGACCCATGCATGCGATGTCGATTCTATGAATGATATTCTTCGAGATGCTTTCGTTCGGATGCACTCTGACGATGTTATTAAGCGGCTCGCAGCGGAGTTCGAAGTCCGGTACGGCAATAATTTGTTCCTCGCAAAGATCGACCTCCAGAGCGAGGTTGGAAAGGCTGTCCGAACTCACCGCGCCAAAACAAATTCCAGATCTTCCAAGGTGCAAGAACTCTTAGAGGAGTACAGGAGACAAAAGCTTCTGCAATCGGACGATCCAGAATCCCAGGCACAGGGACATGCAATGGTCACTGCCGCCAGTGTGTTTGAGCAGGCAGGTGGTACGGATGAAGATCTTAGTATTTCGACCTCGCTTGGGGAGACCGTTGTCGGACATGTTCCAGAGAATTTGGAGGCGGCAGAGCGGAGAACTACAGGAATGGGGACAGATGTTTCGGACCCAGCCATCGAGAGTCTGATGACCGATTTCGACGACGTGCTTGGCCCG
Organism: Aspergillus coremiiformis; assembly: GCA_009193565.1. Lineage (NCBI taxonomy): Eukaryota > Fungi > Ascomycota > Eurotiomycetes > Eurotiales > Aspergillaceae > Aspergillus > Aspergillus coremiiformis. The sequence goes on along the minus strand of ML739078.1, from coordinate 17,089 downwards.
AAGGCGGACCTTGGCGAGGCTGCTGCTGACGCCGATCAGGATGGTGAGGCTGACGAGCCTAAGAAGAAAAAGCGACGAGCCTACATATGGCTCTGGCTACCATTGCGCTTCCGCGAGGTGCCTCGGAAAGGTGAGTGGGACATCACGCGCATCAGAGACAGCAAATATTTCTTTTCTTGAAGAAACGTCCGTTGGTTGGTTGGTTGGCTGAACTGAACGGCCCTACTTAATTGGAGTTTGAACGCATTGGGTTGGCGTTGGCTTCGTTTGGCACAAACGACGATGAAAAGTAAAATTAGAAGGACGGGATCACCTTTTGCCCGCTCACCTTATTCATTGCCTTGTCTGATCATGATTTGTGATATCCCCCATTATGTGACCTTGTCTCTCCATCTCGTCACGCTTGTGTATTTTATATATATATATATATTTTTTTTTGTTTCTTTGTTTGGCTATTGATGTATTATTTTCATTGTCATGTGGATAGATAGATCTGGCGTTGGATGTTTGTGTATGTATGAATCTCTGTACAGTACGGAGTACACAGTCTGTACATTACTATCAGTAACTCGGCTCTCAAGATTTATACTAGTACGGAGTACGGAGTAGTAATGGATGTGATCATTGTACAGTACAGTACAGTACCGTACATACATATAGTAATATATGAAAACTCAAAAGTAATTCTCGGTGTACTCTGTAGGTGATGATGGATTCATTCCATTTTGACATGCAAATGTACTGTATCTATGTAGTGTTTCTTTTGTTTTTGTTTTTCGGGGTAAGTTAGGCAAAATGTCGGACCAAAGGAAGCATCCACCAAGCCACAATAAGATGATGAGTTCATTAAGAACAGATGAAAACATATTGCATGTTGCAACAGAGTCCTACTCGTGTAACTGAAAACTGACTACTAGTACGCTGAGGACTACCTTAGTACCTGCAGCCCCATGTGGGATAGGAGGATCAACATGGAAGTTGACAAAGAGAATAAATAGAGAGGTGGATTACAGAAGTCGGACTAAATGGGCAAGTCCCACTTTCAATTGTTGAAGACTTGAACAACGTGTATACAATGATACATAAGACATGTATTATATACTCCGTACTGTCCATACATACATACATACATACATACATACATACATGTAGAGATAACTAACGAAAAGTCTGGGTTGAATGCCCCAGGCAGGTACAGTACTTGGCTTTATTGATCCATGATGTCGGCAGCTTCCCCGCATTTCATGAGTAGTCTAAATCAAGAAATGTTATCGGGAAGTGATACTTGTCGAGATCGTTCCTTTATGGTTGGTATGTATAGGACATGGATATCTGAATCATAAAGAGAATGAGGATCAAGTCTGGAGAAGGATGATTGATTCCTTCATGGTTCAATTTTTTTTTTTTTTTTAATCTCTTCACACTAAAATCTGCATCTAGGTTACCATCTTTCCATCAGCTCTTATGGCCTGACCGATGCTACATACATAATGTTCAAGTCACCAAAGTGTCCACTGTCATGCACTCGTGACTGTTAGTCCCCGTCTTAGTGACCTTTAGTGCCTTTCCTTCCCCGGCTTTCTCTAGTTTCTCGTCACCTTGTGTACTTCAACCTTCGGTGGCTTTCTGGGGGGGTGAGTCTCCTTATTGACCTCAGTTGACTGAGTCCATCGCTTGAAGGTTCACTGAGACTCGCCCCGCCTATGAGGATTGAGGTCTCAAACTAGTCCAACAAGCCCTCAAGCTAAATCCTTCTTTGGTTTTAGTATCTTTTTTGGTGGTTCCCCAGTTCATCAAAATCCCAATTCTATTCATCTCTTCTCCCGACCCGATTACTTTAGTCGGCAAATATGCTCTGACTTTGACCACTACGCCGATTTCCTCTCCCCACTGACCCGTATCTTCTCCTTCTCTCTCTCTCTTTCTCTCTCTTTTTATTTTAATTTTATTTTATTTTATTTTTCTTTTTGTTTTTCATTTCCCCCTCCCTCCCCCCCCTCCTTCTCTCCGGGTTGTTCCCCTGGTCTGGCTCTCTTTAGATGCGACGGACTATATCTACTTAAATAACCAGCACTACCCTCCGTGGATTTTGGGGCCGCAACGGCCCTTTCTCCGTATTCCCTTCTTTTCAGTTCCATTCCCCACATTCGTCAATATTTGTCCAACCAGTGTCCCCATATGTACCAATCGATCAACCGGTCCGGGTGAGAATGTCAGTGGCCTCGGTCCAGCATCTCACCAGTTCATTCTTTCCTTTTCCTTTGGGTACGGTCAGAATGGCACAGTCTCAAACGGTCGGACTGGATACGCTCGCCGAGAGGTCGCAATACGCGCAGGAACAACTGCAACTGTCGCAAGAAGCCAATAGGACCAGTGCGGTGAATCCCCGCCCTCTCAGAAACTCAATCCCCAACCTGCAAAGCCAGCATCTGTTCCGTGATGAGTCTACAGCTCACCAACACCAAACTGCAATCTCCAGTTTCAGAAGCCCAACTCAACGGGATCAACTGGCAGAGGCTCGCTCGATCATCCGTAAAAATTCTACTCCCGGTCCGGTCCGCCGAAGAATCAGTCGCGCATGTGATCAGTGTAATCAACTCCGAACGAAATGCGACGGACAAAACCCATGTGCGCATTGCATTGGTACGATTTTCTTTCCTTTCCCTTGACGTTGCCCAATGGACTCATTACTGACAGTCGTGGGACAGAATTCGGCTTGGTCTGTGAATATGCCCGAGAACGCAAAAAACGGGGCAAAGCCTCCAAAAAGGACCTCGCCGCCGCGGTAGCTCATAATGGCACCGCATCAACGTCAAATGGCAATACAGCCAATGAATCCGCATCGTTGAATAAACAACACACCCCGTCAGATGATCGATCATCGCAAGAGGTCGGCGGGAGGTACGATTCAGCCTTCGAGACCGCCCGAAACCTTTCAGTGGGTCAGTCACAATTAGGGCAGCACTCCGAGATGGCGATGCAGGGCTCTCAGCATACCCCGCACTCTCAGTCACCCCTGGGCGATGCGATCGATGCGATTCACCTGAATCACTTCACCACCCTGAATGAGTCCAACCGACCTCAGATATCTGTTCCCGATCTTCGTTCGTTACAGATGCTACACCCATCCGGCGCAAATCCCCGGTCTCCGTCGGCAGCACTGCCCCCTCAGGGATTGAGTTCCGGCTATACCGATGGCGCGTACTCTCTGATGAACGCACAGGAACCGCATCACCCGTCGATTAATCAGTTTCGACTCGGCAACGCTGCCGAAAATCATCCGGCGCCTTTTCTAGGCTTATCACCACCAGCACAATCACCAGGATGGTTATCGCTGCCTTCGCCATCCCCCGTAAATCTCGCCTCTTTTAGCATGCCTTCATTCTCCAGCACTTTGCGGTATCCGGTCCTGCAGCCCGTTGTCCCTCATATCGCTTCGATCATTCCTCTGTCATTAGCGTCTGATCTCCTCGACGTCTACTTCACTAGCTTCTCCCCTTCCCACCTATCTCCCCAATCCCCGTATGTGGTCGGATACATCTTCCGAAAACAGTCGTTCCTCCATCCCACGAAGCCAAGGGCGTGTAGCCCTGGTCTATTGGCTAGCATGCTATGGGTTGCCGCTCAAACTAGCGACGCTGCGTTTCTAACCTCTCCTCCGTCTGCTCGGGGCAGGGTTTGCCAAAAGCTCTTGGAACTCACCATTGGCCTCCTCCGGCCGCTGATCCATGGTCCCGCTCCTGGGGAAACCTCCCCCAACTACGCCGCTAATATGGTCATCAACGGCGTGGCTTTGGGTGGCTTTGGGGTCTCCATGGATCAACTTGGCGCGCAAAGTAGCGCAACAGGTGCCGTAGATGACGTTGCCACGTACGTTCATTTGGCGACGGTGATCTCTGCCAGCGAGTATAAAGCAGCTAGCATGCGCTGGTGGACAGCGGCATGGTCTCTCGCTCGTGAACTCAAGTTGGGTCGTGAATTGCCACCGAATACCTCCCAGCCGAGACAGGATGGAGAGCCTGAGGACGATGCAGATGTTGACATGTCGAAACGTAACCTCCCTCCTCTTGTTACATCTTTAGAGGGGGGTTCTGGAAGCACGGTTCTCAGTGTTACCGAGGAGGAACGGGAAGAGCGCCGGCGTCTCTGGTGGTTGCTATATGCGACAGATCGCCACTTAGCGCTTTGCTATAACCGCCCCCTGACATTACTGGACAAAGAGTGCGAGGGACTCCTCCAGCCGATGAATGATGACTTATGGCAGGCTGGTGATTTTGCCGCTGCCACCTACCGACAGGTCGGCCCGCAGGTAGAATGCACAGGACACAGCATGTTCGGCTTCTTTCTACCCTTGATGACAATCTTAGGTGAAATTGTCAACCTCCAACAGGCAAAGGAACATCCCCGGTTTGGTCGTGTCTTTCGAAATAGTGCTGACTGGGACCACCAAGTGGTGGAAATCACCCGTCAATTGAATACATATGCTCAGAGCCTTAAAGAATTCGAGGCCCGCTACACTAGCAGTATAGCTCTTGGCGCAACGGAAAATGAGACTGCTATGGAAGGGCCTCATTTGGACCATATGAGCCCATCTGGCCGTTCGACTAGCACAGGAGGGTCACGGGTGAACGAGTTCATCGTTCACACAAAGATGGTGGTCGCCTACGGGACCCACATTATGCATGTTTTACACGTTCTGCTGGCGGGGAAATGGGATCCTATCAATCTGCTTGAGGATCATGATCTCTGGATCTCCTCGGAGTCCTTCGTCGCGGCGATGAGCCATGCTGTCAGCGCTGCTGACGCTGCTGTTGATATATTGGAATATGATCCAGATATCACTTTTATGCCCTTCTTCTTCGGAATTTATCTCTTGCAGGGCAGTTTTCTACTGCTCCTGGCAGCCGACAAGCTTCAGGGTGATGCTAGTCCTAGTGTAGTCCGCGCATGTGAAACAATTGTTCGCGCACACGAGGCCTGTGTGGTGACATTGAACACAGAGTATCAGGTGAGCTTCGCACTTCGGTAGCTGTATATTGACAGAACTCTTACTGACTTTATTTCCCCCTTCAGAGGACGTTCCGCAAGGTCATGCGCTCGGCTCTGGCGCAAGTCCGTGGGCGCATGCTTGAGGACTTTGGGGAACAGCAGCAACGCAGGCGGGAAGTGCTAGCTCTCTATCGCTGGACTGGTGATGGCAGTGGTCTTGCACTATAATGGATGCCGCCATCATGCTAACTCTCAACCTACATCTCTACCATTTTGCATAGCTGACAAAGCTGACGGTGTGATGCAATTCATGACAACGATTAATTGAAATGACCCGAGAGGCCTCGGGGTTCCGGAGTTCAAAAGGCACATTAGTGTGCAGTCTGGAATACTACATCCTTTTCTTTTCCTTCTTCTATCGACTTGTTGATTATTGTGGTCTATTCATTTCTTGCCATATTCTTAACCCCCCAGTGTTTGGTTCGGACTAGCATCGTCGTCTGAGGCATGGAAGGGGATCCTGTTGACATGCCATTTCAGTATGTCTATTTTCGCCTTCCATTATCATCGAAGGGAGCTGTACACTACGACCGGGTTTTATTGTGCATATGATTGCACCGTATCTTGAGTATATATACCCATATCCTAAAAAAGTCCATACATGTCAATAATGCATACATACAAAATTTCACTACGAATGCCTGTCCCATGGCCTCCGACATATCGTATTGAGAATGCAAACCTCGAAGATGGGTATCTCGGAGCCAGAACAACAGACATCCAAAATTTTCAACTATATTTGAACCCCCTCCTCAGGCTAAACCTCACAGGACAACTTGAACTACGCCATAACCCAACAAGAGATCCTGACGAGGTCAAGGGTCAAGCGGATACTCCTGGCGCAGCCTTTCCACCAGCTCGCGACATTTCCCTTCGCCATTGTACGAGTCATAATATAGGGAGCTCACTTCGTCAAAGCGAATATCGATTCCCAAACATCGACCGCAAACGATCCTTAGTCCCGTATTTTGTGCCTCGGCCATTTCATAAATATACCACGCCTCCTCCATATTGATTTCGGGTGGATCCCCCCCATAATCATACGCAAATACTGCATTTAGCAATAGCTCTTCGAGTAATACGTCCTTTGGGATGCCCCTGATGTTGGCTTCGATGACGGGGGATTAGGGCTTGGTCCTGGAGTTGAGGCGTGGGTTGGACTTACATATGTGGCTTGGGGTGTCGAGCTCGAGTCGAGACATTTCTGGTTTCCACGGTGTTTAGTAGAAAGTAGGAGTTCAAGTAAAAGTTAGTAAGGAGTGATTCCGAGTAGGAGCCATGGCCACTGTAGCAGGTTGGTGGTTATATAACTATAGTAGTTGTTTGAGTGGTAAGTGCTATCCAATGATCGATGTTCTTCATTTAGTCAGTAGATTCACCGTTCGTATCTCTCTATTTTCCATTGATGGTTTGGTAATATTATGTTTGGTTGTGGAGAGCTATCAAGATGAATGAATACCACTGGGGCAGATGGTTCATTGTTTTCAGGTTGTCCATGGTGTATGGATACTAATACTATGTGGAATACTCCGTAGTAGTCAATGAGATATACTCCAATAAGATGGAAGGTCACGGTCTTTCTTATCACGCGATAAAGCGATTCATCCGCCATACATCGTAAGATACTGTACGGAGTAGGACTTTGGCTTTCCCATGCTTTCCCTCTCCATATTTCCACCTTTCATTGAAATGGGCAGTGAATATTCCTGAACTCGTAATGCGGAATTATGAATCGCTTACGCGCATCTCTTCGCCACCGATCCTCTCATCATTTCCATCCAGCAGGTGGGAAATTGCCACAATATCAACCTGGTCACGCCGGAACATGTGGTGCCCCAAGTTGCGCTCGCCATTCTGACGGCGCGCGACATGGGTCTCCACATTCCTATCATTTACAACACGTCGTCGTTTGATTCGCTCGAGTCTCTGGAACTGTTGGATGGCCTGGTGGATATTTACCTGCCTGATTTCAAGGTGTGGAAGAATAGCACGTCGATGCGCTTACTCAAAGTCGAGGATTATACCGAGACAGCTATGAAGAGTGTCAAGGCGATGCATGAACAAGTTGGTGATTTATGTTTTACATCGGATGGCATTGCCAAGAAAGGTGTTTTGTTGCGCCATTTGGTCATGCCCGGCAAGGAAGACGAGGGTCGAGCGATCATGCACTGGCTGGCAGAGAACGTGTCTCGAGATCTCTATGTGCATATTATGGAACAGTATCGTCCGGATGCTCATGTGGGGAAGAAGAAACGGACTACGAAGAATGCTAGTGGACAGGACCAGGCTCAAGTACGATATGCGGAAATCAACCGCGCAATTCGCGATGACGAACTCAGCTCTGTCAGGGATGCTGCCATTGCCGCTGGGCTTTGGAGGTTCTGTGAGGTGAATGAAAATAATTCCATGTTTCATCTGTGAACTGATGTTTACGGAGTACTCCGTACAAACGATAGAATTTCATGGTACTAATGTATGTAAGTACAGTAATGTGAAGTATCATCATAAACTCTTTCAGTACCAAACCAACAGAAACAAAAACAAACAAATACGAAAGGAAAGAAAATCAGGAGCTGAGCTTAACTCCACAGCTTCAACCTTCTTGGAGCTGATAGTATTATACGGTATACTTTTATTTTCTCTTTCCCTCCCCATCCCACTTTCAAATCATGCTATAACCCACCTCATCTTAATCTTAACCTCTCCATCACATCAAAACAAAAATCAAGATCACTACCCCCCCCAAAAATGAAACCCATAATCGCCATCCCAGCTCTGATAATCCTCGTCCACCGCGCCTGGTCCCGCAAATCCCTAACCCCCCTGGGCCTCATCACAGCAGCGCTAACAGGAAGCGCACACGCCCTACACCCCTGGTCAACGCCCTTCGCCCTCCTAGCCGTCTTCTACTTCGGCGGCACAAAAGCCACGAGGGTAAGTACGCGGGGCCCACACCCCCAGCCCGCAACCACAATCACCCCACGACAAGAAAAGTTCCTCCTAACAATGGGGTAGGTAAAACACGAGGTCAAAGCCCGTCTAACCCTCTCCGCAACCGGCTCCGAAGGCAGCGACGTCCAACGAACCCACATCCAGGTCCTGGCGAATAGTATCGTGGCGACAGTTCTTATTCTCGTGCATACCTACGTTCTGGGTCAAGGACAGTGTTTTGGAAATGGGAAGAATGCAAAGGATTTGCTGGTTGTAGGGATTGTTGCGTATGTATTTTTTCTTTATTTATTTCTTTATTTATTTTATTTTTTTTTTACGTTTACCCTGGAGAGCGGTTTTTATTAACCTGCGTCCGAAATCAATAGGAACTACGCCGCCGTAGCGGCCGATACCTTCTCCTCGGAACTGGGGATTCTGTCGAAATCGAAGCCCCGTCTTATCACCTCGCCTTCTCTTCGGGTCGTGCCGCCGGGTACGAACGGAGGTGTGACGGTCGCGGGGCTCCTGGCGGGTGTTTTTGGCGCCTTTACGGTTTCTGTGACCTCGGCTGGGCTTTTGCCTTTCTGTGCTGGGTCGAGTTGGGCGGATCGGGTTTGTTGGACTCTTGCGTTTACGGCTTGGGGGGCGTTGGGGAGTGTGGTGGATAGTGTTTTGGGTGCGTTGTTGCAGGCTAGTGTTGTTGATAAGCGGACGGGGAAGGTCGTTGAGGGCGAGGGTGGGAAGAAGGTGCTTGTTCATCCTCATCCTAGGGTTGGGGGTGCTACGGGGTACTCGGCTGCGTCGGCTTCTGCGGGTGCGCAGCAGCGCGAGGGGGAGAAACGGGGTGTTGAGACGGTGCATGAGAGTCGGAGGGTTGAGAGTGGGTGGGATTTGCTTGATAATAATGCTGTGAATGTGTTGATGGCGTTCCTGATGAGTGTTGGAGCTATGGGGGTGGCTAGTTGGGTTTGGGATGTTTCGGTCTTGGATATTGGAATTTGGGGTTGATTGGTTTTGTTATGGACGTGTGACGAGTTATATAGGGATGCAATCAGATCGATCGGTTCGGGATACATTGGAAAGCGCATACAGCATGTACATACAGTACATACGTACTCCGTACAACATGAGTGACATGCCCAAAGGAGAGACGAGAAGGCCCAAGCCTACGTGACATCTGTCAAGACAGTTGAAAAGGCATTGCGCTCGGAAACCCTCGGGGGTACCAGGCGATGACTTTGCCATCTGTTCCAAAATTCGGTCTGCCTTCTTGATGATTTCTCTCAACAATTACCTGCCTTTCATACCGCCAAAAACTCCAGCGTGATTATCGTCCAGCTCTGGAGACGACAACTGGGGCTTGAGCAAAAATTCATTGCATACTGGCAAAAGGGTAGGTAGTGTCTGAGAGCCCTCGGGGATTACCTCTAGGGACATCCATTATACCCACTGTACGACAGATCAAGCCGTTGGTGATATGTATACGGAGTAAAGCGTACGCAACTTGCAGAACGGTTTAGGGAAGTCATGGCTGAGAAGCTGGGAAAGCTTCAGGGCTATGGAGATAATTATATATCAATACCAGTATATATATAAAAGGCAACAGCCAATCATGGCTTCTTCCAGGGTGCTCCGGAGGACATTTGTTAACAAGGGCATGGTACGATATGCATTCAGCTAATCGGAGTGAAATACGGAGTAGTCCATTGTGAAACTTCCTGTGGGGGGTGGATTGGCTAAGGGGTAAGTCCCTGAAAATAATGTGGCATTTTCCCATATAAAGCTAGGGTTACTCCGTATAGTGTTCTGCACAGGAAATATCAAGAGTTATCCCAATTCGACAGGGAGGGTAACAGTTTTATTAGCTTTAATGTATCTGTGTGGCTGTCGCGCAACCTCCAGACTTACGAGTGGTCTGATGATCTGGTAGAAATGTCTCATTTCCACATGCGAAGGCCAGTGAAAAGAAAGAAAGAAAAAAAAAAAAAAAAAAAAAAAAAAAAAAAAAAAAAAAAAAAAAAAAAAAAAAAAAAAGGGAATGCTTCAGGGATTCATAGTGGAATGGAGCTGTGGTACGGAGTTATTCAAGGTATTCAAGAATGGAGCACCGCGGGAATGAAAAAAGGACGAAGAAAGCAATTCTAGTGGGGCCGGAACAAACACTGCAAACTTGGGATGCAAACATAGAACGTGACAACGTCATCTCGCTTTTACTCCACCGTGGGCAACACTTCTCGTATGGTTGGATAATCTTCTCTACAACGATGTGAGCACCAAAGTGCTCATACTCCTGAAGGTTGGAAGTGGGCCAGAACACTCTCCCCTTACAGGATAGATCAGATATACTATTGCTGTGGTCTGACGTGCAGTATCCTTGCAAATCAAATCGGATCTACTTTGATGCCAGAGCGCACCGTCAAACCTTCCGGTACAACATCCCCAATCTGATACCCAAAACTGGACTAGTTCTCGTCCGTGGGGTGTTTGCAAGACGAATACAGAATCAACATGGATCATTCAGGAACGGTTGAACGCCGTGGCGATGCCCAAGGGCTAGACTACACCCATACTTTATAAGGTTCCCTATCTTCCGTAACATTCCAAACAAACCTGCTTCGGTATACGAGCTCCTGTCTTTCCCCTCTCTCTACTGTATTTTCGATCTATTTCTGTAGGTGTCATACCATCGGCAGGGCACTGGTCTGCACTCCTCATTTACCCCTCATTGATTATTCTTTGCTCTTGCCTACCAAACAAACCACCCCCTCTTGCCCCCCCCTAGGTTCTTTCCCTTATACCCTCCCCCACAAGTCAAGTCTTTCTGTCAGGCTCGTGGTATTTCCTGGTCTCTAATTTGTGTTTCTTGCAGATTAGAGGCTTCTGTGCCGTCGAATCGAAATGTCGCCCTCGGCCTTGTCGACTAAAACCGTTGATATTGTCAACATTCATGAGAATGATGCGGAGTTCTCCCTTGTAAACGAGATTCACACGGGCATCAATCCTCCTGCTGGGGTCAGGAAATCAATGCCAACGATGCTTCTTTATGATGCCAATGGTCTCAAGCTCTTTGAGGAAATCACTTATGTGGAAGAGTATTACTTGACCAATGCCGAGATTGAGGTTTTGAAGTCAAATTCCCGGAGGATAGTTGAGCGGATTCCTGACAAGGCGCAATTGCTTGAGCTAGGTAGTGGGTGCGTCATCCTCCGAGTCACGTCGTAACCTTCATGGCTGCACAGTGTAGCACTGATATTGTCCGGTTTTGACCTCTTTTAGGAACCTGCGAAAGATCGAGATACTGCTGCGGGAATTTGAGCGCGTGGGAAAGTATGTGGATTATTATGCCCTGGATCTGTCTCTGTCAGAGCTGCAGCGCACCTTCTCAGAGGTATCCGTTGACGAGTACACACACGTTGGTTTCCATGGTCTCCATGGGACCTACGACGACGCCGTCACTTGGCTTGGTAGCCCTAGGAACAGAAAGCGGCCGACGGTGATCTGTTCTATGGGATCCTCTTTAGGAAACTTCAACCGTTCTGGCGCAGGAAGCTTTCTTTCCCAGTTTGCCAGGCTTCTTGCTCCATCCGATATGATGATAATTGGTCTGGACGGCTGCAAGGATCCGGACAAAGTGTACAGAGCCTACAATGATTCTAGGGGTATTACAGAACAGTTTTACGAGAACGGGCTCTTGCATGCAAACGCCGTTCTTGGGTACGAGGCCTTCAAACTTGATGAATGGGAAGTGGTGACCGGCTACGATGCGGTGGAAGGACGACATCAGGCAGCCTACTCACCTAAGCAGGACGTGACTATCAACGGGGTCCTTCTCCAAAAAGGGGAGAAACTCGTCTTCGAAGAAGCATACAAGTACGGGCCTGAGGAACGCGATCAACTGTGGCGTGATGCCAAGTTAATTCAGACTACGGAGTTAGGCAATGGATCTGGCGATTACCGTGAGTAGCAATGGCTGCCTCATTTTACCAGACGTGCCCTGACTGGGATTTTTATGAACCAGATGTTCATCTCCTGACGTCAGCCGTCTTCGAATTCCCAACGTCCTCCTCTCAGTACGCAGCTCAATCTATACCCAGCTTTGAAGAATGGCAAGCTCTGTGGACGGCATGGGATAATGTTACGAAAGCGATGGTTCCCCGCGAGGAGCTTCTTTCACAGCCAATCATGTTACGGAATTCTTTAATCTTCTATCTGGGCCATATTCCCACATTCTTGGGTTAGTCTATGTGTACCCTTTTCAGCACGGAAACCGAAGCTAATTACGTGGACAGATATTCACTTGACCCGAGCCTTACGTCAAAAACCAACAGATCCAAAATCCTATCAATTAATCTTCGAACGCGGTGTTGATCCCGACGTAGATGACCCCGAGAAGTGTCATTCCCACAGCGAGATCCCAGACGAGTGGCCAGCCCTTGATAATATACTGGACTACCAGGAACAAGTCAGAAGCCGAGTGAGATCCATTTACCAGATCGAAGATCTCTCAGAGAGCAGAATTCTGGGTGAGGCTCTTTGGATTGGATTTGAGCACGAGGTAATGCACCTAGAAACATTCCTGTACATGTTGATCCAGAGCGACAAGATGCTTCCTCCGCCCGCTGCCGAATGGCCGGATTTTGAGAAGATGTACCATGAGGCTCGGAAGGCTCAGAAACCGAATGAGTGGTTTTCCATTCCAGAGCAGACACTTCCTATTGGTCTCGATGGCGCTGATGGCAACGACGTACCCCCGACGGCCTATGGGTGGGACAATGAGAAGCCTGCAAGACTGGTGACTGTTCCGGCATTTGAGGCACAGGGTAGGCCTATCACCAATGGCGAATATGCTAAGTTCTTGCAAGTGACACAGTCGCGAAGAAAGCCAGCATCATGGATTTTGACCCATTCAAATGAAGACTATGTAATACCTCTGGCTATCAACGGAAGCAGTGTCCAAGCTACCAAAGACTTCATGTCCAACTTTGCTGTTCGCACTGTTTTCGGACCCGTTCCGCTTGAGCTTGCACAGGACTGGCCTTTGATGGCGTCATATGATGAATTTGCCAGATACGCAAAGTGGGTGGGCTACAGACTCCCGACCTTTGAAGAAGCTCGGAGTATCTATCTATACTCAACGCTACTAAAGGAGGAGGGCGGTATGGAGCATTATAGTGAAACAAATGGCCATCGGTTAGTGCAAGCTGCAAGATGACATATATTTGAAGGTTTTGTAACAGAGCTGACTGTATTCAGTGCGAACGCTAATCTGAATGGCGTGAATGAAAATGGATACTCAAAGATCAATCCAAACAAGCCTCGCACGCCAGACCACCAGCCTGTACAATACCCTTCGCGGAATGCCTTGCCAGTGTTCCTTGATCTCGACGGTCTCAATGTCGGGTTCAAGCACTGGCACCCTACCCCAGTCATCCAGAACGGCGATCGACTCGCCGGTCAGGGCGAACTGGGAGGCGCTTGGGAGTGGACGAGCACACCATTAGCGCCACACGATGGCTTCAGAGCCATGGAAATCTATCCCGGATATACATGTAAGTATCTTTCTGGGTGATGTGTTTTCAGTAGACAGTTGGTCTTTGCTAATTCCAAACAGCCGATTTCTTTGACGGCAAACACAATATTATCCTGGGCGGTTCTTGGGCCACTCATCCTCGAGTTGCCGGGCGTACCACTTTGTAAGTCTACCGCCATGGAACCCTGGTACTATTGTATATGCTAACATTTTCTCCAGTGTCAATTGGTATCAGCACAACTACCCTTACACTTGGGCAGGAGCACGCTTGGTACGTGATCTTTAGTAGTGCATGAAGAGTCGCAGGAATACGTTTCATGCGTCAAGCTTTGTCTAGAACTTTCAGGTTCGGGGACATCTAGCCTCCAATAGTATATTTAAACTCCGCTCCAGAAGCTCCATGTATCTCTCAGGAGAGCAGTATCAGACTTGAAGAGCTGCGTACCAGTAAACTACTATTAGGCCGCCACAGCGGGGAAGCTCCAACCGATAACGTGACGATGCCCCCCTCCTCCTACTACTACTTCACTTACCAAGCTGCCTTGCTGCATCCCTCCCCCGCGACAATTACCCAGACAAAGCTTCATTGTTCTGTCTTGACCTAGACACTGTAAACCGACAACTTCAAAATGTCGCTCGAAACTCTCACAACCATCTCCCCCTCCACCAACCGTCCAGTCCTCACCCGGACGGGCGTCTCTCCCGAGGAGCTGCAGCGGATTCCGGAAGTCGCCCATGAAGCTTTCCGATCATTCTCCCAGTTGACCACTCTCAAACAGCGACAGGAGATTGTCAGTCGTGCACTGGACATCCTCGAGAAAAAGAAAGATGAGCTAGCGCACGAGTTAACCGAGCAAATGGGTCGTCCGATCGCCTATACCGGTGTCGAGGTAATGACAGCTATTAAGCGCAGTCGTTATCTGACCAAGATCAGCGACTCGGTCCTGGGCGAAGAGGGAATTGTTCCTGGGGAAGAGGAGAAGGGTTTCAGGCGCTACATCAAGCGGAAGCCCGTTGGTGTCGTGCTTATTATCTTCGCATGGAATGTATGCTCCCGTTACACTTTTGCGTAAATTACTCTCCGGGACTACATGAGCTAACTCATAACTTATGTGTGAAATAGTATCCCTATTTAATCCTGGTCAACAGCCTGATTCCTGCTATTCTGGCCGGAAATGCTGTCATTTTGAAACCCTCCCCACAAACCCCGACTGTAGTGGAGCAGTTTGCTGCTGCCTTCGCGGACGCCGGGTTGCCTCAGAACGTCATTCAATATTTTCACTGTGGATCCCCTACATTGCTTGAAACTGTTGTCCGGTCGTCTCTGGTTAATCATCTCTGTTTCACGGGTTCGGTGGCCGGTGGCTTGGCTGTTCAGAAAGCCGCGTCAGACCGCATCGTCAATGTTGGGCTGGAACTTGGTGGCAAAGACCCAGCATATGTCCGGGATGATGTGGATGCGGCGTGGGCCGCAGAGGAGGTTGTTGATGGAGCTATCTTCAACAGTGGGCAGAGTTGCTGTGCGATTGAGAGGGTCTACGTTCACAGAAACATCTACGATACCTTTGTTGAGGAAGCCAAGAAGGTCCTGGCCAAGTACCGCGTTGGAGATCCGTTTGACAAGCAAACGCAGATCGGACCTGTTATTTCGAAACGTGCGAAAGACACAATCCAGGCCCATGTCGCAGATGCAATCAAGAAGGGTGCCAGGGATGAAACTCCGGCGAATGGAACATTTGAAAACCCTCCTGCTGACGGCAACTACGTCAAGCCTACGCTTCTGACGGGTGTGAACCATGACATGGTTGTCATGACGGAGGAGACTTTTGGTCCTGTGATTCCTGTAATGAAGGTTGACAGCGACGAGGAGGCTATTGAGCTGATGAACAGTAGCGAGTTTGGACTGACTGCCAGTGTCTGGACCAGGGATGTCGCTAAGGCTGAGGAACTGGTTGAACGGGTGGAGGCGGGAACGGTCTTCATTAACCGATCTGACTATCCTAGTCCGGTAAGTTTGCAGCCGGACCGAGATCTGAATTTCCAATGGTGGGCCTCGAATGATACTGACTGTTTCAGGATCTTGCATGGACCGGCTGGAAGAATTCGGGACGGGGCGTAACTCTGAGCCGGTTTGGATTTGAACAGTTCGTCAAGCTGAAGAGCCACCACATCAAGGCATACCCTAAATAATTATGGTTGCTTTTCGCGGTCATGAATTATGAAATTGCCAATGTCATGGGTAGTAAGATACTAGAAAGTGAATGATCAACGTTGAACTTACGGTTGCTCTTTGCCGTTGCTGGGCCTGATGCATGATGCATCATGCCTGGCTCGCCGCTCAGCATCTAGAAGGGTTATGATCCACAGGCAAACCACTACGGCCCCCACTGGGTTCAACGACATGTCCTATCCAGGCCGGAACAACATCCCACGACCATGAGGCCAGTCACAGCCACAACAGGGATCCCGAGAATGACATCCATAGCCAAATATCAAACACGATCTAACCGCGTTTTAGATCTAGGCTCAATCAAACACACACCAAGCACTTGATAATGGACATTGGAGAAGTCTTCGTGGTCCATTCTCAACTACTCTCTGGCTCATATTAGATGATGGGAAAGGGATATTTCACAATCAGTCTCCATAGTCTAGTGGTTAGGACGGCGGTCTCATAGTAATATGACAATTCCTATCCAAAAGGATTGGCAATCCGCAAGCACGAGTTCGATTCTCGTTGGAGGCAAAATCTTTTTTTCTTTTTGCATTTTTCTCCCATCCCAAGGATTGGCACGGGACGTGCAACCCGGTATTCTTTGTTTTAAATTCAATGGGAGTTTGGTTCTGCCGCGGTACTCCGCAAGCTTGGGCCTGGTGCAGTCCACAGGTCCACCTTGGCACGTCGATGTATATGGTACTCCGTATCCGTACCCCGTACTCCGTACAGTCAAGACAAGATCCATATTCAGGTACAGTTACTAAAGAAAGAACACGGGATTCACGATGGAGTAAGGAACGAAAGCCAAAAGTTCCTCAGAACCCATAAAACGCAGATCCTATGCAAATCAACCTTAAAGCAGACAAATAAGGTTATAAGAATAGCCAAGCCCATCACCAAGGGTCTGGGTCCTTGTACACCGGTCCTGATTTCTAGACTATGAATGTCCATACGTAGAAGTCCATACGTAGAAGTACAGCACATTGAAAATGTTTCACACATACCACTAGGGCCCAAAAACAAAAAAGAGAGAGAGACAGAGAGATCAGACCACTGATCAAAGACCAGGGCATCGGTAAGTACGACCCAACAAAAACCTGCATTAAAAAAGAAAATAAATCACGCCAATAAAAAGAAACCACCTCACACCGTCCGACCCATCATTCCCTCAACGACCTCGACCTGGACCTTGTGACATACCTAACCCTAGTGATTTTATATCTTATGGCGAAGACTTTTTCCCCTTTCCAAATGGGGCAAACGGGGCAAAATAGACGTGTGGGACGTGACTGATCCACTGATCATCTTGAATTTCTTTTCTTTTCTTTTTTACTTTTGTTTTTTGTTTTTTTTTTTTTTTT
>ML739077.1:49803-117634 GCA_009193565.1 Aspergillus coremiiformis | reverse complement strand
AAAAAAAAAAAAAAAAAAATTCAAAGAGGCAGGCAAAAAAGGGTGGATCAGATCCAAGGAATGGTTCCGAGATTCGTGCCCACAATAAGTATACCCCTAACTAGTAGGGAACAGGAACACACGTCGGGTCTTGAACGAGAGAATTCTTAGTCAATAATTGCGATTGCCTTTTGAAATTAGAAGGAGAAAGAGGTCGATGTATGAAAGAATATATAACCTAGTAGGTAGTAGGTAGGACTTCTGCTAGTATTAGGTACGGGAACGTATGTCATACGGAATCATATGGACGAATGGACGCATCCCAATGGACAACCAGTTCTGCGAGGTCCTCAACTAACTTAGTAGTAGTACCTAGTCTACTATGTAGAATTTAGCACTAGTTAGTGGTCTGGATTAGGATCATCTGGGGTTATTGATGAGAAAATATTAGTGAGTAGATAGTCTACTAGCTTCAAAAAAAAAAAAAACTCTTCATCTGAAGAGGAGATTCAAACAAGAGTGTGTGTCCACCGTGATTCATATCGAGTAATGGAAAACAGTCATGGAAACAATGAACTTCCCACAAAAGATTGATCCCGGATATTTTATCCTATTTCAAGATCATGTTGTTGTTTTTTTAACTCCTATCGCCTCTGATTTGGATGTATAATATGTACATCCATACATACATACTCATAAGCTCTACATGGAATGAATATCTTCTCATCACTCATGGTCGGACAGGAACCGAGCATTTCCAAGGAACAAAATCACCCAGGCCTCGACCGGGTTTGATCACCGGACAACTTGACCTGCACAGACAAAGTCGCTAGAAATATCTATTCTCCGCCGTTGCGCAGCCATTGACCGTCTTTCCTTTACGTAACTCAAGATGCAGTCTGGAATTGGCCGGATGCTTTAAGCCATAAACTGAACACGTCGTTGGGTCAATCCAGGTAGCGACGGCTCTGATATAGTGAACGGTTGCTTCGAACTTCGGTACTTCACCATTTGATCATGGATGGATCCTAGAAAGAAGGTCCATACCCTTAACACCCTCTTTTAATTTCTCTGGATTTATATCAATTTGAGTGAACATATACGGAGTACGGAGTATATCGACCGGAAACACCTTCAGCTACATAAGAGTACTACTACTCTCCCGGTGGCTTGCGTCTTCAGCAACCTCTGCCTTTTCTTGCCCATTTTCGGGCGGGGGGAAAATGCAACTTGTCTCCGAAGAACAAGTGCTCGATGTCGTATGGACAAGAAAGTTAGTACTACAGGTACTCCGGTACTAGTAGATAGTCTGTAGTAAATACTCGCATATTCTGTCTTCATTTCGTTTGATTCTTTGATTCTTTTATGTTTTTGTTTTTTTCTTTTCTTTTCTTTTTTTTTTTCCCCCACTAATTTCCTTTTTTTTGACACATCACATCTCTACCACCTTCCTATCTTATACTCCGTACACAGTAGTACTCTGTAGTTCACTACTAAAATGTACTTAGTACTCCGTATACAGATGGAGTATGTAGATATCGTTATTTAGTGGAGCCGTGATGAAACTTCTCCAGCAATAACGCCCATTACACCCACGTTCCCTAATCTCCAGACTCTGTCACCGCCTCCGATTTAGTCTGTGTTGTTCTTTGTTGTTCGTCACCTTTCTAAGTTCAACTTCAATCGGGGTCCTCCCGTCTCGACCGGAAGAGGATGATACATACGGAGTACTCCGTACTCCGTACCTAAACTACTGTAGCATCTACCTTATGTTGAAAGGTGACACTGGCTGCTGAACTGAATCGAGACAGCACCGTTCTCTCCCCGCATTAATTGGCCCCGATCGAACGCTTGACTTGCATGAGGCCTTTGCGCTTACACAAGTCTTTCTCCGCGGATGGGATTCTAAGGTGACACGGTGACAGGGACTTGACCACCTGATAGAACGGCGGGAAAGTTATATATGATATGATCCGGGTTCTGGGTCTTCTTTGTTTGGAGATGATGTTTGGAGACGTTTCTTATCTCAGACTAGTGCTTATTTGTAGATTCTATTTCGTTTTGGAACCGGGGAATACCCAAAATCCCTCGGGCATCAATCGGGCTAGGGATGAGTGTTTGATCTTTTTAAATTAATGGAGCTGAATTCAGCATGTCGTCTCATGATCGGTCACGTCAGATTCCTGATGAATCACGGTGCCGATCCGGCCATCACTCGCTCCGCGAACCTCTCCTCTCCTGTTTCTTCCATTTCGCAGTCACTGACCTCCCGCGGCCCAATCCCCGCCAATCCCCAGGTTCCCGGCCTCCGTCGCGCGAGTAATTGTGCCGCGGCCCGTTCATCCGAATGCAAGTGTGCCCCCGATTTGCGAAGCAACAGGACATGCTCTGATAAGCCTGCATTAGCCGCCAGGAACAGTGGTGTGCGGTTGTTACGATTCCTAATGTGGACCGAACCACCCTGCATCAGCAGGAAACGGAGAATCGGAAGAGACGGCGATGTTGCGGCAAGATGCTGTAGCGTTTTGTGAGCAATCAAGTGATGAAGGGGAGAAAGCTGAGGAGAGAGTATCTTACGATCGGAGTATTGCCAGAGTAATCTGTATCGTTCAAGAGATAATGATGTTCCAGCTTCAGGATTTCCTCGACTCGTGCGAGATCACCCTGGGCAATAGCATAGCCAAGAATGGTAAGGGCCTGAACACGCTCGGTGAGAGCTCCGTCCGGATGACGGAATACAGGTTGCGATACCTCGGTCAATTCTCCTCGAAGGGATTTTGACATGTCCCTTGCCACGGATTCTGCGGTTGCATTCGGTAAAGCAAGGAGATAAGCCAATTTTGTCAGTGCGGCTTCCGTGGTCAAATCGAGACCTGCAACAACACCAGCCCGAGACAGGCTCATCCCAGTGGCATATACCGGGCTAACACTGCCGGTCAAACCTGTTCAGAGTCAGCCCTCGGTGTCCATCATGTGAAATCAAAACTATTAGGCATCTTACACTGAGTGACATTGACAATCACAATCCCTCGCTGAATGGCGTCCGAAAGTACTTTGATCAAAGCGTTGTCTTGGCCGTGTGGTGCATTGCCAGCCCCAAACGTCTCCAACACTAGACCACGGAGTCCTTCTAATCTCAACACTGCGTCGATCATCTCGGGCTTGATACCAGGGAATATACGAAGACAGGCGACATGGGTGGTGTCTAGGTTTGTCTGGATGCTGAAATGTTCGATACCCCTTGGCCGATTAACCAACTCCCAATTGACGTTGGTGCGCATGGAAGTCGTCACAGCCAATGGTGCGCAATTCGGAGAATCAAATGCAGCGAAGTCACTCGCTGCCACTTTGCTCGACCGATTACCACGGAACAGCCGGTTATTGAAGTAGAGGCAAACTTCCGGAATCATGAAGTGGCCAGCCACAACCAGTGACCCAAGAAGGTTGTCTGTCGCGTCATTCTGAAGCTCCAACATGGGAGCCTGAGATCCCGTAAGCACTACGGTTTTTCCAAGATTTTGCAGCATGAAGCTGAGTGCCGAACAAGTGTACGCCAAGCTATCTGTGCCGTGAAGGATGACAAAAGCGTCAAACAGTGTGTAGTTTCTTTCGACGGTTCGCGCGATTTCAGCCCAACCTTTGGCATCGATGGAGCTGCTGTCTAGCAGCTCCTCAAACTCAAACACTGTGTATCTTACTCGGCGACCGTACGTTGTCTGCGGCGTTCGTAAACTCGGATGTTCCTTGGTCTGCCCTGCGTTATCGACAACAACATCCATCATTGTTGCACGAGAGCCATCATTAAAAGTAGGTACGCGAGCCAAGCATTGTTCTTGGAATCCTCTCGCAGGTACAAAGCCCGACGGCGACGGTCGCATGCAAATAGTACCTCCAGTCATTATAATGAGGACCCTTGACTCGGGGACCTGAGGCTCTGACTGTTGTTCAACCATCTCGGGTATGATATCATCCATGATTGTCATGATGAAAACGCGACCACCACCAGACAACAACTGGGCAGAATAATGCGCAGACCGACAAGTGACTGAGGGAGTGAGATATTCTTTTTCTTCTTTAGATACTCCGAAGCCGTGTCTTGCACCCCAACTGGACTCTTGGGCGTAAGCAAACAGATAAGCCTTCACCTTGCGAATTGAAGCGGGCACTTTTATAACTTAGTGTCACATCAGATGGTGTGGAGCGGTTGAATCGATAGTAGTAACCGTACCTAGTTATTGCTGCTGCTTCTACCCCAACGCATCGAAAGTCCAATTTGGAGAAGTAGGACTCCGATCAACGGCTCCTTTATATTCCATTACGTACGGAGTACAGCAGCGCCGGATTTCAGGGTGGCGGCCCTCAAAGTCTTGAAAAAATTAGGGCGGGAAAATTTCGGGTGTACAAAAGACCGACTCTAACTGGTGGATCACTTCAACACGCACAACCCCACAAGCAAGCTTTTCTCCCCTTTCGACCTTCGTATTCCCCCGAGAAGAGGAAGAGGGAATTTTGGGATGAGGGTCCAGATTATGGATGATACGTAATGCATTTTAATTTTTTCGAAGTGCAAAGCACAAGCCACAAATGGCGCAGTCGCACTTCGTGTATTGGGCATCGAAGGCTTGACTTAGTCCATTAATTCATTTCGTGGTCAAAGAAAAGAAAAAAAGAACCGAAAAATGGAAACACCCCCCCAATATATCGCGTAATTGGATTCCACTGCCAGAAAATGATTCTGTTCAGTTCGATCGTAATGACTTATATGTGATATTGTTAAAAAGGTTACCATATAATTAATACCTGTCAGTATATAAAGATCGATGCTTCAGAAGTTGCTTCAGGTTCAAATGATCGTAGTGCATCCATGATGAATGGATGTAGATTCACTCGGCCAGAAAAGGTATAGCCAAAGTCAGTCACATGGCAGTCAAATGACACCAACACTTCCATTCAGTTTTCTCACAGAGAGAACTCATCTTTCTTAACATAGATCTTAAGACGCAGATGATTACAGTGTGAAGGATATGATATGAAACTTTTTTTTTTGGAATCTCGTAAGGTCATCAGCTCTTAAGGCTGCAGGGTATCCTCATCTATGTTATAACTTCCGACTTGACATGAGTTTTTTTCTTTTTCTCTTTTCGTTTTTTCAATAATGATCTTTCGTTGGCATTGTCAAAATGCCCTCGCTTCACTGTGACGCTCTCAACAAAGAAAATCTATGCTCTGAATAGAGGGATGAAGAAGCGAAGTGCGGGACAATCAATGTCCACATCCACCATGACCTGACGGTTCTTCGACGCAGCCTTTGTACGAATGCCTGCCACGAGCGAACCAATCAACAAGAACAATGAAGATCACAACACCATACACAGCCGAGACATAGTTCATGTCTGAGAAAAAAAAATGTCAGTGGAACTGTTCTCTGAAATTTGTTACTGATGAGAAAAACTTACTGCCTGTGGTTACCGGCATCGTTGCTGGGAAGGAGTACATAATGAGGCAGAAAACGGTCCATGCGATGGTGACAATGTTGCAGAACATACCCCACTTTCCAAGCCAGAACGGACCGTGCTTGATGTTGTCACGACCGCGATACCAGAGGCAAAGGATAGGGCACGAGTATGAGATGTACAGTAGAGTGATACACGCGGTCACCATGCTGTTAAAAGCGGTAGAGGAACCGAGATAGAGCAGCCCGAGAACACTAACAAGGAAGCAGCTGGCATTGTGGGCGTTCAATGGCACATCAAGAGTGTGATTGACCTGAGCGAGCCACTTATGTCCAGGAATACCACGGTCACGAGCAAATGCCCAGCAGAGGCGAGACTGCCAGGTGTGACACGCAATTAGACATCCCATTCCAGTAACCAGCAACAATGTCTCCAACACAATGGCACCAGGCACATTGCCAAGTGCTTGGTAGTAAAGCTCCAAGATAGGTACTCCAGTGGCTGTGTTTAAGAGCTTGTCCAGATCACTAAGACTAAAGAACATGGAGATACAGTAGAACCAGGCCGTGGTGAAACCGATGGCAACTGTGGCCATAATAGCGATGGGGATGTTCTTCTCGGGCTGTGGCACTTCCTCCGCAAGATGAGTTGCGGAGTCTAAACAGGCGAAAATCC
This sequence comes from Aspergillus coremiiformis, assembly GCA_009193565.1. Lineage (NCBI taxonomy): Eukaryota > Fungi > Ascomycota > Eurotiomycetes > Eurotiales > Aspergillaceae > Aspergillus > Aspergillus coremiiformis. The sequence continues at coordinate 111,527 of ML739077.1, read as the reverse complement.
AGTTAGGGTTGATCAGACCAGCGATAAATGCCATACCGTCTGACTCCCATCCAGTAGAATTGACGAAATGACCGAACACAAATGCACCACTGGCATGAGTCTTGGCGCAGGCTGGCACAACGACCAGGATCACGAGGAAAGAAATCAATGAAATGTATAGTGTGACCTTTGCCACTGCAGGCAGAGTTTTACCCCAGCAGTTGAAAAGGTAACAAAAGAAATTAATGAGCTGATATGCCACCACAGTATGCCATGGCTCTGGAACACTGTTACCTTGTGTTAGCACTACACAAAAAAAAAGGTACGATCTCAGAGGATTAGGGCTTCTAAAGCGTACAATTCGGGATGGCCAAGTTGCCACATTCCTACTCCAGCGGACCCAAGACTGAGAGCAACACTAGCACAGGCGAAAACGGCACCAGCATATCCAAACCAGCCGGTAAAGTAGGATGCGAACCGGGCGTACTTTTTAGGCGCAAGTTCATTAGCCCAGAAGTATTGCCCACCGGCATTGGGCATGGAGCTGGCCAGTTCTGAAAGAGAGACTCCCACACAGGTTGAGATGAAGGCGATCCAGATCAAACCGTAAATGATGAGGACCGTTCCTCCAGAGCTGATACCAGTGATCAAGGATGCGGAGATACCGAACCAGGAGTTGGACATACAAAACGCGATGCCAATAAGTGAAAGGATCGAGAAATTGCGTTGCAGGTCTTGTGTATAACCCATCTCGGCCAACCTGAGTGCGTCAGAATCTTCAGCTCCTGACGCAATCTCACCGCTGGATGCCGGGCTCACACTCGGCTTTTTCTCTATGTCGAAGTCGACCATTATGGCGAGCAATTGCAGTTGGTGTCAGTGTACAAAAATGGTGCAAAGGGCAACGCAGTGTTCGAAAAGGGGACACCGAGCCGGGCTACCGTGTTGCAAGGTTACCGCGTGGGAATACCTAGCTCAAAGGGCCTAATTGATAATTATGACCACTACTGCATAAGGGCTTATTGGTTTGTTCCGGAATCAGGTTTGGATGGTAACGGTGCTACTGCAGGACAGATTTGGTTGCTGTTGGGACCAATTCGGATTCAATTTCGGGCTTTCGCGATGTTACTGCTGTTCAGGTTGATTGCTGTTGGCACACTTCCCCCGGGACCGAAGTTGCGAATGGGTCGTCCAGGTGGTGGCTGGATCCGAGACACAGCTGGGGCTTGTCGCGCACGGAGAGATGGCAGGGCCTATCGATACAAGATACGGGATAGCCGAAGCGATCAGTATTACAGAAATCAATCTGTCCTTGTTCCCTCGAGCTATCAACAAAGCGGAAATGCGTAAGACATAGACTGAGTCTTGGTGTCTGATACAACACAACACAGAAAGAAACAATAGTCTCGGCTGCAGAGGAGAGGGTGTTTGCAGAAGGAAGAGGGGAGAGGAGAATGTGAGAAGGAGAAATTGATGCGAAAGTGGAAGAGGATTGATAAGATGGGAAGGGTAAAAGTGAGTATTTAAGATGCCCTGTCGTTGCTTTTCTATTTTTTATTTTCGTTTTCATTCATTTTTTTTTTATTAATTAATTTCAATCCTATGCCTCCATCACTGTAGCCTTCACTATCGACTCCACTTTTGTATTGATTAGTTGATTGAAGATTCCCAAAATGTCTGAGAGCCCAGAGGTTCCCCATCTTTTCCCTCTCTTGGCTTCATCTCTTGCGGAAGAACTAAATGTAGCGGGCAAAGTGATAGGCACAAAGGTCAAATCTCTCAGTTCCGATTTGCCTCCACCCACCAGTAAAGTCATACGAGGGGCCATGACCCGCAGAAGGCTGGACACTAGGCACATAACTGACCTAGTGCCTCCGTGTTTCTCAGTCCCTGGTGGCGACGGTTTGAACAATGAGGCACTATTCGGCTGTGGTGTCACTGGTGTGAGGGCTAGGCGGGAGAGCCTTGGTTCCATAGTCAAATTTTGCACGGCCGTTGGCTGATCATTGCTCCAGGTGGTTTTGCTCCACTTGGGTTCTCAAGGTTCCGCTGAAATTTTTGAACCTGTCTGTCTCCTTTCCTTTGATTTTTGTTTTCTTCTCATCTATATCTTCGTATCGCACGTCATTCATTATGGATAATCGTGCCTTAAGACTCCCGAGTAATTTCCTGTTGTCTGGTTTGAACCGGCTCGGAACTGCAAAGTTCATCGGCCCGTATCCGACATTTTCTAGAAAATCCATCCTGCAACAGGAATTCTTGCAAAAATTAAAGGTCTGATAAATCCTCAACGTACGGAGTATTTATTACACAAAATTCGGTTTCAATATCATTCCCAGATGATAGTAGCCAAGCCCCCAGATTATCGTTTCTGATACTCAGGTATTATCTACGTATGTATGTACTGTACGGAGCTGTACATACATACCTGGATTATAGTACTTGGGCCGTCTCCCGAACTTTCTCCAGTCGTGTCGCTAGATATGTACAGTACAAAGTCCAATGGATTGGTTTAGTAACATCCACAGCCGGTACCAGTGGAGCTCGTTTTTATGTGAGGTTTTGATTCGCACATAAAGTCAAGATGAGAAACAAGCGACTAAAAAACACTAAAAACAACCTCACCGATCAGTGTTTGAAACTCGAGGCATTTTACTCCGTATTCTCGGTCGAATGGGTTGCACCCTTGCATACGGAGTACTTCAACAGCATTAGTACTCCGTACTCCGTACCCAGCAACTCAACGGCACTCAATAGCACAGTGTACTATAATGCACATACGCTGTATGCACCAAGTTTACCACTGTGTCTCAACTCTCTACTCCTAATTATCGCCCGTTCTCAAGATAAGCATAGCCATGTCCTACTCCGTACGGAGTAGATACTCCGTACAGCGTACACCATTGAGACTACGGAGTCCGTATCCCCCCAATTAATTACGGAATCTTCCCGCGCCTAAACGGAGCTTGGCTCTACTCAATCTAACTTGCTGCCACCAACCAACATTTTCACCACAGGCAGAAACTTAATGCCTTAGAGTTTCCGTTGACTTCTACATCTCAACCGGCGATCCTTGGTGCACATCGTCGGAGGGTCTAACTTTCCTCACCGAGGCTAGTAAAATATTCTTTTATTAAGGTAATCTGTGCGGCTGAACGCTACGATAAGCACTGAAACAGTGGTACGGAGTATGTATAGAAAGTTCGTAGCTTAAATCCTATACAAACAAGATAAATGAGTTTCCTTTATAGTTACGCATTTGCATTGTACGGAGTAGTAAAACTACTTCAGGTCGGTGTCAACAAAAACGTGGAATCTCGTACCAGTCAGGAATAGAGTCAGGTGCCAGTGGATGAATACTGCCAGTGCCAAAATAGTCTGAAAATTACGGGGGAGTCAGGACTGATTGCAACAGTGCAATTTTTATCTCACTAGCATAATATACAGAGTATTGTAACAGAAATTGATGGACGTCATCAAATGAATCAATATGCTCTATTGAATTCACCGTTCAGTTTGCAAGCTTCAAAGATTGAAAGTATGGATTCTACAAAACCTCAAGCGCAGTAATGGAGGACTGCGGGATATCATCACATATACACACCTAGGACAGTAAGAATTCATGGCTTTTTACCTCTTGAAGTTTAAACTCATCTTATCTGATATGCCACACAAATAAACTATCCAAACACCCCTGGTCACAACAATGCGATGGTCTCGATCACCAGTCCCTGAATCTCTCCGTTCGCTTTCGCTTCCCAATATATTATTAAGAAAGAACTAGATCTGTGCACGGGTGAGTGCCCGCGCGTCGAGAACCTTGTAGTCTCTCAAACTTGTATACAAAACACCATCCCTGTCGAGATGGGTAAAAATGTAGGAATGACCACGCTTCATGTGTTTCGCAAACTCAGGTATGTTGTGCTTTACAACCTGCCCTTACCTCTCCTGTCTCGATCTACCGCTTACTCTGCAACTCATGATGAATGTAGTTAGAATATCTTACAGTGACAGGTGGATCTATGCCAACGAGTCACTTCTGCCTTGCCCTGCACTGAGCAAAAAGCGGCCCTAATCTAGTCCTATTCTGGAAAGTAAAAGGCATGGTTGGAACCTGAAAGTTCCAATCCAAGTTCAATGGAACTTGGAAAGATTTCTGCAGAAAAACAGTTCTAAAACTTACCATACAATAATCAAAGCAAGTATCCAATCCCCATCACTACAAACTTTACATCAGTAATTGTCCACACAAGGCTTCATTTCACAATGACATCCACCAAAATCCTTGTTTATACCAAACAAGGAGAATATTCGCTATCTCCAGCGGTGCTATCAACAACACGGTAGCCTATCGTCCCGCAGAAGGGACATATTTACTCTTTTAGGGTGGGTGACCACTTGAATTTTCTGACGAAGTCGACAATCAACGAGGCATATAAGCAAGCGCGCGCGATATTCATCACTCCCTACTTACTAGGTATTGTCTCGGCCGCCGGAAGCTACACCAATGGAAACAATCCAAATACATCCGACATGCATGGGCTTTTTCGTTCCCTATTACCTTCGAGATGATAAGCTTCCACACCATTTTTCTCTTCGATGGATTACAGTTGGTTGATTGAGTATGCCGTTAAGGCCGTTATCTTTTACTTACCGGATCGAGTCTGTCGACAGGATTCGAGTCAATGCTTCGTTTGCAACAAGACCAAGGATTGGAATGCTGCCGCCTAGAGATCTTCCGGTGTCCTTTTTCACCTTTTGGATTGTTGCTTTTGGTGTACTGAATGGTTTAGTCGGGATGTTGCTGATGATAACCGATAAGTGTGTTTATTCCTTAATCTATCGCGAAGATTAGGATTCATGGGATGGTTCGGGCTATTCATTAATTGCTTTCAAATCCAACGAGATAGGGTACTAAGTCGTGTTCGTAGTCTGTGAGCTCCATTTACTCGAGGCCAGTGATGGAATTATTATATTACATTCGCATTATTATCTTCTTTACAAAGAGGGAGCGGCAGGGTGGCAGATGCATATCCATACTGGGTCATGCTATACTCCGTAGCTTGATTTGCTTCAAAGCTTACAGAGGTGCAGTATGTTTTTCCCAGTTCTCATTCCAATCTCTATTTATTCACGGCATGCATCAAAGAAATACTACTAAGTGGCTCGCGTGGCTGCATTGGGAAATCAGGATTGATGGCTTATCTTATTTCACCTTTATTGCCAGTAACATAAACTTGTTGTCCATTTATAGAATTTCTTCTTGTCGTTGAATATATATTACTATGAAGATGAACCAACTGTCAATCCATAATCTATGCGAGCAGTGCTAAAATTCGAGTTCGACACCTTAGCTTCCGCGGATAACGCAGCTGATAATGCACCTGAATACCCATGACATCTTAAATCCTTGAAGTGGGATACGTTAAAATGTGCCAGCTGGAATGAACCTGTACTCTGTCTGTACTCTGTCTGTACTCTGTTTGGATATAGTGCCAGTGTAATGGGCCTCGGTCTGTAAAGTTGATTAGGGAGCTTATAGGGGTGAATGGTTCAGCCTTTGGAGGATGGTTAATGAACTTGATATATTATAGAATGAAAACATGTACAGGGAAAATGTTATTCCAAGGCAACAGTGATGTATAGTATTTGTTGCTATGCTTACCTGGAGCATAGCAGGTGACGACATAAGGGTAACAAGTCGCAGTCAATTAACTCAGTCTTAGTGCGGAGTGCGTTAGCGTGAAGCAATCTTATAAACATTAATAGGCTGTTGATGAAGCCACGGTGGTACAACTTAAATGAGTTGAAGCCTCAGGAAGATGAGGTCACAATGTCATGTGCCAACGGGAAGATCTTGCACATAAATTTTATTTCATTGTTTGCTCTGTACTGCATCTTTTCAACGGAAGATCTGTGGAACGTTTGGGGATAAATGAGATCGGGCTATGAAATGTCCCTAGCCATCAAAAATAGTAGAGCTTTACCACTTGGGCATTCCTGCAACAGAACACGAATGGAAGTTCCTATTTCTCGACATGGTCCACAGTTCGTCCAATTCTGAAACAGCAGTCGCTAACTTTCGATGGAAGCCTTAGCCGCTCTGGTCTCTGCGACCGTGGCTTACCTTGCCGATGACACGCATGAGTTAGAAATATGTATGACAAAGTCACCTCTGGCTTCCTTATTTAAGATATGATCTAATAACTTTCCATATACAGTCTGATTGAGTGCACTGCACGATGTCACGTTTCAACTTCCGATCCGCAATTTGCAACCCAAACAATCTGCGTACACCAACACATTTAGTGTCTTACTAGTCAGGAACAGAATTCGGGAACAACCAATCTTCTGCGTTGGCGCGACTTTCATCTTTCTTTGTTCTCGGGCCAAGTCCTCCGATGAAACCACAAATCTTTTTGTTTCATGTCAATCGGCATCCACGCCTATTTTATCATAGGGTAAACGCCCGATATACATACATTACTCCGTACATCCTGCGCCAAATCGTTGGGTTGTTCACCCTGTTCTCGCGAACGACGGAGTACTGGCAATACCCCTGGAGATCAGTATCTAATATCAAAGAATGGGGCAAAGTGGAGGCCCATGGAAACCGTCGGGCACTGCCTCTCTTGGGCATTGGCTAGCTGAGAAAATGCAAGACATCCACGTCTCTGAGTGGATGTCGTATCGCAGAAAACTACAGTCTCCTATTAATTAATTATCTGTCATGAAATGGAGGCATTTTCGAAGGTCGTGATAGGGAGGAAAGGAACTCCCTTCCAACCTGTAAGTTTGTCCTAAGTGGTTCCATTCTCGGCTATAGAATTGGGGCTCCATCTGCAATATGATAGGGAAGACGCCAACTCACAATGATTTAGAAAATTTCCATGAGATGATACTCACTCCTTATCGATTAACCCCTCACTGCAGGATTTCGTTCGATTGTCATCCCATTTGAAATAAAATGTCCCATACGAGTTCAGTCCCCGACGGCCAAGTGGACTTCGGTTCTTGAGTCTAGCAAAGAGGGAAAAAGCAATATTCGATAGGGGAAGGGGAATCAAATAAAATAAGACAAAAGCAATTCAATAATCATGGGCTATCGCCATTCGTGATTGGGGCAAATGTCAAATGAGCTATTTGGTGGACAGACCACCTACTGTGAATTGACTATCGCTTTGTTTAAGTCGCTTTCTTTTTTCTCCCTTCCTCATCCCACATCGTCCAACGGCATTGATGCTCTTTAATTTCTACCCTTTCTACCTTGTTATTTACCTTCGTTTTGTCCTTCATTCTCCACAGTTCCTCGTTACAATCGATTGATTTGCTATTGCTTTCGAGGGTACGATATATCTCCCCTTCTCCTTATCATTCCAGTTCAGAAAATATGGCTAATGAAGAACGAGGGTAGATATCCGACTCAAACACCCTGGATTCCTAGTGAGATTCCAGCATATTTATCAAATCTTCTTCATCAAGTCATTGGCAAGAATCGTTCCATCGACAACGCCCTTTTCAAAACGGGTATGTCCACAGTGCCTTTCTTTTCATCTCTCGTGATGATTGTTGTTCCCCCATCTTTTCTCCCCCCTCCTCCCCTTCACGCTTGAGTATAATCTCTGTTCTATGTATACAATTCTACCTCAAGCCTCTCAGTCTTGGATGACCTTGTTTAATAAACCCTGGTGGCGCGTAAAAGAGGCTGAGCGCCGGCAATGCAAGGGGAATCAATTCTTTATCCCTTGCGCCAACCAGCCAGCCACTGATGTTGAAAATCTCTAATGTCAGAGATGATCCTGCATCGCGTTCCTGGATTACTTACCTTCCGTTATTTTATGTGGAACTGGCCCAAAAGGGTTGGAGTTATGTCCGAACTCGCTTTGCCACAGTCGTTATTGTTGATAATGTGCTTTTATACTATGTTCCAATGCCCGCCGTTGCGCCAACGCTATACTACCGTGTAGCAGGCAGCGGCGCCAGGCCTCGTTGTTTCCATCTGCCAATTCTTAACTTTATTCTTCTATATGACTCTTACTTATCGCTGCTGATGACGCTCTAGCCAATTACCTTGCTTGTGACTGTGGAAAGTCAATCGTCGCTCCTTTTGAACCCGGCTCTTGTCACTCTTTTTTTTGAGATCGATCAACATTCAGGATAATGCACCAAAAGATGAGGCTTGACGTCGGCCTAGTGACGTGCTTGGCTACCTTTTCGGGTCTGGCCGAGGCGTTTTGGCGTCTCCCATGCCGTGGACGAGCTGGTCTGGCCCGGCTCGATCCCTTGGTGGACCGCGGAAAAGACTCTCCCCATGTGCATGCAATCCATGGACCAGACAGTCAGTTTATCACTCCGGTTTCCGTATTTGTGTACCACGCTGAGTGATGATAGCCTTCTCCATGTCGGCTGATATGAACTCCCTGAGGGACAGCAGCTGCACTTCATGCGCAGTCACTCAGGACAGGTCGGCGTACTGGACACCCGCTCTCTATTTCATGCACGAGAATGGCGATACTGAAATTGTCAACCAAGTGGGAGGAATGCTTGCGTATGTATATCTTTCTCACGCAGCCAGACGTCGCTGACGTGATATCACACTTCGATAGCTACTATCTCCTTTACGGTCACAATGTGACTGCATTCCCCGAAAACTTCCAGATGATCGCCGGTGATACGTACAAGCGCGACTTCAAGTGGCCGATTCCCGATCCTCCTACGTCTGAATGGTCTGGAGAAGAGACATCGCAGGCTGCTCTTCGCCAGAAGGCCCTCGGCTTCAACTGCTTGAACTACAACCAAGCAGCCGAGCCCTCCCTCGGTCGACACTTCTTGCCCAACAAGACTTACCTCGATGAACACTGTACCGATGGTGTTCGCTTTGAAATTATGTTCCCTTCTTGCTGGAATGGCAAGGATGTTGACTCACATGATCACAAGTCGCATGTTGCTTATCCGTCCACGGTGATGGATGGAACGTGCCCCGAGGGCTACGACACTCGCATTGTTTCCCTTTTCTACGAGACTATCTGGGACACCTATGCCTTCAAAAACAAGAAGGGCACGTTTGTAGTTTCCAATGGTGACCCAACTGGTTTCGGTTACCACGCAGACTTCATTCATGGCTGGGAATCTGGGGTCCTGGAGCAGGCAGTGAAAAAGTGTACTAGTCTATCTGGCCGCGTTGAAGATTGCGAGGTTTTCAACATCCAAAGCGAGGATGATCAGAGGAAATGCAAGTTCGAGGTTCCGACTCTGTTGAAGAATGAAAATGTTTACACTCACAAGGGTGGCCTCCCTAACAACCTCGCCGTCCAGTATGGACCCGCTTATGCAGGCCCTGTTTCTAACACGACAGCCACATCCACTCAAGCTGCTCCAGGAGCTTCTGTGTCAGCATCTATCGAGTTATCCATTGACTTGCCGGGTATCAAAGGCCATGTCATGCTTGAACAATCGACTTCGAAAGGCTCTACGACCGCACCCACTTGGACTGCTACCCCAACTACTTCCTATATCGAACAAGCTGTCACCCAGGCAGTGGTCTATGTTGAACAGAAGGTTATTGTCTTGGTGGATGGAAAGGGCACTCCTCTTGCAACAGAGACTGGAGCTCTGGAAACCGTTTCTACTGTCATGTCCACCGCTACCAACGTCATTTCCACTGTTGTTACTACACCAACCGCACCCCCTGCAAAGCGAGACACGCACCGCCACGCTCATAGACATGTTCGCAATGGCCACCACCACTAAGCAGAGACTCCTGAGGTGGGTCAAATTATGAGCGATTGACAGGACGTGCGACGAAGCCAGGGTTACCCAATGGACACTCTTCCTCCCGCGCTTCAATCTGCCACTCCAATTTCGGTCTCGCATTTTTAAGTTGATATCTCGATTCGTCGAGCCCGGTACGAGCGTTGCGCTTCGACCCAAATCTTGCTCCAGGAAACTTCTCTTCTTTCGTTTATACTTTCTTCACCCTGTCAATGTCTTATCCCACTTATTTGGTTGTACATGCTACTGTTTTCCGCTTCTTGTCCTTGAGCGAGCCACGGGAGCGGGAGATCTATTTTGTTCCTCTCTTGATGAGAGCCAGGATGAGTCTTGTTAAATAAAAACCAATAAATCCGTCCTGGAGAAATCCAGACTGGCCACGCCCTTGTACGGCGACAGTTTACAGATCTACATTTCGCACGCCGGACGTATGGATGATACCTTTGTAGCATCCATTGCTCTCTTTGTTTGTAAAAGAGTCAATCAATACTAATGCATGTGGAGACACCAGTATAACATTGAAGCCTCTCCCTTGATCCGAACCAAACCACTCCGAAAACAATATCTAAGAAGAAAGCCAACGAACCAAGAGGAAGTCGTGACCAAAACCCTACCACACCGCAAACAATGCCTGTTCTAACTCCACTTCTCCCTCACTGGTCGACCGACCATATATTCCTCCATAGTTTCTTCCTCGCCGTCCTTCAAACACAAATCGCCCCAATAGACCCACCGACGTAACTAGAATCACACGGACTCTCTCAGCCCCAGGTAAAGCATGATCATGTTCTGAGCGGTATCTTGCAACATGTGATGGGCCCCTCCTTAGGTTTGCCCGTGGACAAGAAACGTGCTAGCTGGCAGATCGATGTGCCGATGTCAACCGATCCTCTGTATTTATTTTTGGCCTTATCGGCATAGGCTTGTTGGTGGAGCCACTATACTGCCTCCCCGGGGGCTGTAGCCAGTGCAGGGGAGACATCTTCTCCACTGCTCCCTGGATTTGATCCTCCTTTTCTGGCTCAGGAAAACGTGCCCGCAACGGCTTAACTCGGTCGGATCTTGTCTCGTTCTGAAGGCTTCGCACGAATCTACCGGCGAAGTCCCGGCTAAAAGTTGAACAGGAGCAGGAGATACACTCCACCAGGAGATTGGCGCTGGATAAAGATGACTTGCGGGAATAGGAGGATCAGCTTTAGAATAGGGATAGTCTTTGTGAGGACAAGCCAACATATTCCGTGAAATCAACCTGTCCACTCCCTAGGAATACTAGTATACCCCCGAACACCCCAACATACCACTGTGACAACCGATAAAGACATACTCCACAAGAAGCAACCAATACCCTGACAAAGGAAAAGGTATTCTATACCTCTCACGCATCGGAAAGCCCTCCATACCGAAATCAGTGGAAGAATACGTGATCCAACAGCAGGCCGACGGCCCAGAGTCAGTGGGGCCGGTGACCACCATGAAGCTTTATGATGTGTAAGATGGTTCATTAAGTGTCAAAACTAGTTATCTGAGAACCGGGGGGGTCACATGTTCAACACCCACCGCCCCGTGACGGTATCATCTCTCCTCCACAGCAAAATCCCAGCCCTCCAAATGTAGTGTAGAGCTTACAGAGAGGTTGAAATAATATCCTGCATCCATTATACCAGTGATTGAATTCCGGATCATACCTGTTATATTCGGCATCGTATTCAGAGGAACGGTCCGAACGACGTCCTCGTGGGAAATATGGCGACGTCGATTCGCTGGCATGGACATTGTATTTGTATCCTCGATGCAACCAGAGGAAGACCGTGACCCCATGGCAGGTTCAAAGTGCTTTGGTTCATGATTCTCACCCATATCATCACGATAGTATATTCGTACGCATGACAGCCCATTTTAACGCATATTCAGCGTTAGTCATCCTCCATCGTTGTCCTGTTCAACCATGTCATCTGCATCCTTCATCGCAATGGCACTCGCTTTCAACGGCTTGTTCTCTCACCGTTGCTTTCTCTTGAGGGAAAACGCTTAAATGGCTTACTCCGTACGGAGTAAATTGTGTGGTTTTCTACCGAGTAGACAAGGCTGACTAACAGCTTAATAAACAGTTTAACTGTCATGGGACTACTTAAATTACAATACAGCCTGCTCTGAATTTCAATATGGAGTACGGAGTACGGATGGTTAGAACGTGATTAGAGAAATCTCAACCTGGGTCTTGCCGTAGTTAGAAATATCATAAAAGACTTCTCTGTAATAAACAATAATATTGCTGTTGTTATTCTAACTAGCTAGTAAGCAGTTAACTACTTTTAAGATTTGTGATGGCTGATCAAAAAGACTCCTGACTTTCTTTGTTGTCATAGTTTAAGATCTTGTAACTCATGTTTCCTAATTTCCATCCTTGTTATTACTTTGTCTGCTTCTTGCGCTAAATGTCCAGTATATTTAATAAGATATTGGTTACTAGCTTCCTGGTGTTGTTTGTCAGTTGATATCAGTGCAATTTTCTTTTCAAATTCCGAACATAGTTGTGGGGCGTGCTTGTTTAAGATGGATTACTGATATGACAGGGTGGATACGCAGCGATTTAGGCAGAGCAAGTTCGTATGCTAGATTTCCCACTTTCCGAATGATCCAGAAGAGTTCCATTTTAATTGGTGATAGCACTGACGAGTTCTCTAGGCTGTAACCTGAATGGCCTGGTTTTCTTGTCAGCCGAACATAGGCGGCGTCCTGGAGGGTTATCGGTTTGAGTGTGATCCTGTCACTACTGGTCCGATCGGTCTGGGTGAGGTATTTCGTTTCTGCAGTATACGCTCAACTTCCTACTCATCAACAGCTTCATTAACTGGAGGTGGTTGCTGCAGCTGTCGTCCGAACGGATCATCATTCTTGGGTGACTGGCCTACTAGGGCCTCACCTCACCATCTTAACACATCCTCTTCATCATGAGCTCCATCCCCACCCGTCTCACATAGCCTTGATTCATCGTCATCAATTTCCTACAGTACATGACTTGATTACATACCCCAACGGCCTGCATTGGGAATCCCCGGGGTCTCAGAACCATCTTTCATGTTATCGCGCCACTGTGGTATATTGGCGAAATTAGAGTGGATCTGCAAATGGCCTGATCAAGCCTGTATAAGATGAGCTGTGGCAGGATATCAGGGGGTTAAGAGAAGGGCCCCAAAGGAGAGGGGGTGGAGGCCACCTAGTGAACGAGGGGGCTCGGTTTCTTTTATTAACTTGGATCCTGAACCGGACAAGAATAATGAGCAGCTGGAGATTGAATAAGCCCCGACAAGCAGAATCGTGATCGCCTTTGACAGGCAGCTGGTTCAGAAGTTCCCCTACTTTTGATCATTATCATACGAAAAAGTCAATATAGTGGTAATTTCATCAATTTTCATTGAATTTGTGGCTTTCAAGCAACTAGACAAAAAGGGTTGAAAAGAGAGATAAGTGATAGCTACCGTTCCGAATGGAGCTCGACCAACCATGGCACCTATTAAACGGACGTTCGGTGCAGTACGAACCAATATTCAAGCCAATCCGGTAACGCCACCTCTTGATATGTCGTCTTTATGGAGCACATGACGAGCGATCATAGCAGGCATTCGCCAGTCCGTGAGACGCCAGTCTGAATGGTCCTGTTTGCGAACAGTATATCTGTCAAAAGTAGGGGCTGCGAGAAGAAGACCCTTCCACGAGTCGCCATTCTTCATCCAGCCATGGCAGTGTATGTACATGTACATGTACATCCATAAGAAAACCGTATAACTGGTGGTGGCGAAGAGTCTCATCGAGTGTATAATGGTTCGCGAAATGGCGCCTGCCTATTCTCTGAGAAGTTGTCCTCGTGTCTTCCGGTAATACCTCGTCGTGTACCAGTCCGGCCAATAGCGGTGTTCTTGACACCGCGGCCAGCCTCTAGATGGGTTTCCAATGAAAGGCGATGGCCGCTGTAGACAGAGCTTTCCTGGGAAAGCGGATATTCCATGATAAGGGAGCAGGAGAGACGAGTAGATATTCGCAGCTTTCTGTTTTGTGGTCTTCATCATTTGGTGGCTCTGATGACTAGATGACACTTTTTTCGGGCAAACTTAGCGATGAATAGTGTATCCAGGAATTCGGTCACCCGAATGTAGTATACCGGAACCCGTTGGAGTTTTTCACGGTGCCATGGGGGTTTGACTTCAGTGTCTTCTCAGGTCCTGTTGATGATCATTTTATTTTCCGCGGTCTTATAAGTAAGCTTAGAGCTCGTATTCATTGAATTTCACCGCTACTTGGGCCTTGGTCGCGAGTAGGTACTAATCAGATTCTGATGGCCCGGCAGCTTGTTAATGTCCGATATGGTTTGATTCGATTTGAAGACGCCTGTATGCGATATTAGTATATATTAGTACTTATATAGTCATCATAGTGGTGTCTCTTTGTTTAGGCCAAGTGTTTTTGGAGAATAAGAAAGTATTCAACATTCAGCAGTGGGAGAAGAGGGCAATTTATAGGCTGGCGAAGGGCAATTATACAGTGAAGATTGTCCACTGGATGGGAATGATAGCTGATCGACCCTGTGAATCTTGGACTGAATATGGCGATGGAAGTTAATATCAGTACCGACTGTAGAGAATAAATCCAAATCACGAATTGCAATGCACCGAGATCAAAGGAGAATTCAATCTGAAGACCGCCGGTTGTAAAAGAAAAGCAGGATACATACAACCTCCCCCCAAACAATAATTTCTCAGTAGAAGATACTATGACTATGACCCACAACCGAACCGAAGCCTTGGATCAAAGAGAAAAAGACGAACAGAAAAAAGTGGACCCAAAGCGAAGATCTGGTACTCCGTACATACCGAGGCTGTAACCTTCCCTAAATCATAAATGTTCGTGTTCGATCTTTTCGGTCCCCAATGAACCAAACAACCCATCCATTCAATCCAAGAAACCAAGGTTCATACTTGTTCGGTACGGAAAATTCCCTGGCACTGATTTCAGACACACCCTGATCAAAGCCATTGACCCCAGTCGTGGAAGATATCCGTCTACCATGCATGTCAAATCTTGTCCCGTGCTATTCCGACAACGAGGAAAAGCCTTTTGCACCGGGCGTTTGATAAGGCTTGATTTGACAGAGGTTATCGAAAACGAGATGGGTAAATTCTCTTTTCCTTTCTCCCAAGACTCAGCCGCATTGATTGTTGGGGGACGTCCTTTTTTTAGATCCTTTGTTCTTTGTCCAGGACATCTGCAGCACCCGATCCGTATACTGGGGCACGGGGCACCGTATTTGGATATTTTTGGGATGGGGTTCAATGAGACAAAGGGAGGTTATCCTGTCGGGGAGTTTTACAGCTCCCGTTTATCTATTGAGGTGAGAGGCACCCCGTACTGTACGTGGCCAACCGGAATGAATCGTAAACTGCATATCCGTAAATTTCAGGGTCAAGGGATGCATGGACCTCGGTGATCCTTAATGTCTGATAAAGAGTTTTGTTTGTGTGTCCGGGGAGACGCACGCAGGCAAAGGAGCATTAAGATAGGTAGGGAAACCCCATACCGAACGCTGACAGTGCCGATCACCGCGTCCAGGGAATCGGGACGGACGAAGCCAGCCCTAAGCTCAGACATGACCACCGCGTATCTGATTCCGAGTCGCACTAGAGCGTGGAATAGAATGTTACGACGCCACTAGAACGCCACGGGGAATCCTTAGAGTTATACGCGGGATACGGAGTACAGATGTTGGGGCTTCTCTTCGCTTTCTAGAGGACTTCCGCACTGCTTTTGGATACAAATTAGTGGTGTCACCAGTCAATAAGTAAAGAATAGATGAAGAGAGAGGGTACTAGATTCCCACTTTCAATCTCCCAGCCGTTTAGTTTATTCAACGCCTCCCATACAATGGAGTGAAGGAAAGTGGGTCGTCTGCCCGGGACTTTGTCGGATAAAAATCTATTTCACTTTGAAATCGAATTCATTGCATTTGGAGTTCTGTTGCGTCCAATTAGGTATTCAGGATAACTGGCCTGGCCCAGCTCATTCCAGAAGGTACCGTGAACGATCGGCACTAAGTATTGTATGACACAGGGGAAACATGGAAGTCTTCGAAGGTCCATATCGACCGGAAGGAATAAGGTTCAAAGAATTAAGCCAACCACGCCGTCGCCGTATGATAATGAAAACCAAAACCTCCAACGCCTGGAACGCTCAACAGGAGACCGCTGGACAATACTTGTATAATAGGGGGAGGAAAAAAAAACCCAAAAAAAAATTGGTGTGACATGGAAATAGGAATAGGTATCGGTAAAGAAATCCATCCACCAGTAGACGGTAAATTAGGTAAGGAGCAATGATTGAAAGACATCGAGATCAGGCAAATTGTAGCCAGACGTGTCGTTGCAACTGGGTGAAATTAAGCATAAACACTCTTAATGGTGGACTTCCGCTTGGATCGGAACATAAACTCCATGAAGCTCTTCTTCGAAGACGATTCCGAAGGTTCGAGTGTCGATTGCCGTACGCGTCGCAGACTCTTCTTCCGTTTAACTTTGCGCTGGAAATCTGGTTCAGCCACTTCCCCTGGATCTAAGCTGTGGATACTCGCCACCTCAGACCGCAGGCTGCTGGAGTATATGCTGGAGGAAGTGGACGCTTTCTTCAGCTGTTGTCGGAAAGGTGGAGCGCGGTTAAAGCTGGTAGCGCTGTGCGAGGAATTTGTTCGTTCACGAGTGAAGGAGGGGGAGGAATAGTATGGAGGAGGGCTTGCTGGACGAGATGACGGATAACTTGATTGAGAGGGTAACCCCTGGACAGATTTGGCACTCAAATGAGTATAAGACATAGACCTCGTACGAGCGTCGGTACTAAGATCGGTCTGAGGCTGTCGACCAGGAAAGAATGGAAGGCTAGCACTGCTCATACTCCTCAGAGACGGTGGACGCCGGGGAGGGTCCGTAGGGCGACGAGACTGCAGCTCCGAGGAAGCTACTCTTTCAGACACGGCGGTTCCAGGCCGTGGGAAGGTCATCGAGTGTGTGCGCAATGACATCGGATGGGCCAGTTCGGGCACTTCTAATGGTGAAAGGTTTGTGGCACCCAATCCGGTTGGTGGCGGCTCAAGATCTCGAGTTGTCAAGCGCATGTTGCCTGGGCACCATTTGCGTCCTTCATCCTGGGTGGAATCCTGATTCCACTTGTTCAGTAAGGGCTGCGATGTTGCGGCTGACTGATGCGAATACATCCTCGGAGAGTCATTATCGCTAGTATCTTTCTTGATAGTATTTGGTGTAGCGACAGACTCCTTAAAAGGGAAGGGCGAATGTTCCGAGACTGGGCTGATTAGGATTAGATTCGGCTTTGCCGTTGGTTCGACAATTTTGACCTGTTCCGCTACGAGCAGGTCCGATTCGTCCTCCGAATACGCCGAGGCCGAAGACAAAGATGCGAGAGATTGAGGCCTCGTCGACATAGGTGATTCTGATGCAACGTATACATTCGGAGCCAAGAAGATGGGAGATTGCAGGGGGGAAGTGCCGTCAGGGGACGGAAGTTCAATGATGACGTCGTCGTCATTGTCGAAGATGTACGAGTCTGCTGCAAAGGTTGTACCACTGCTTCGTTTGATCGTATCCATTGATACAGGCCGCGAGGTTTTCCCAGAGGATGAGTATGCAGACAGTAACCGGGGAAGGCCGGGCCTCTCGATCTCCGTTGGGTTGATCTCCGTGTTTGACGACTGATAAGACTCGACGGGCGAGAAAGCATGATCATGCCCGCCCATCTCGGGCTCTGAGATGTCCTCCTCTTCCGACTCGTACCGTCGCGGTAAATGCTGTTGGTTGATATAATCCAAATGAAGGGGACCTGCGGTGTCGTACATGTCTCCCACTGTATCCACTGAAGACAACTTCTGAAAAGAATTCGGGTTATTATAAAACGGAACGGCAACGTGAAAGGAGAATCCAAAGTCAAAGATAGAATAGAATATACGATAATGATAATGCTACTAGGTGTCACCGGATAAACACGATGATACATTCAAGGTATCATCGAGGATAACAAACGGACAAACCAAAGCAGTAAAAAATCAACATACAATGACCAGAGACAAAAGCAGGGGGGAGGGTCGCAGATGAGGAGAGACAAGGACGTCAAAAAAAAGTGAGACGGATACAGGTGAGATATAACTAAGAGACAATCATCCTTTTTTATTTTTATTTTTATTTCTTTTTTTTTTTTCCCTTTTCCTCTTCTCTCTCCTTCTCCTTCTCCTCCTGTCCCACACGGCTTGGTATGCTCTAAAGAAGTGGATCCGGTTGTCTCTGAAGGTTTAAACAGGGAGGGTAAAAAAAATAATAAAAATAAATAAGAAAAATATAGCCACCCTCGATGCCATGAGATCACACAACCTTGGGACGGGGGGAACGGACCACGCACTATGAAGATCCACTCTAGCGGAGTCATGTATCGACTTCACGGAGGTGGAGAGAAAGAGAAGCAAAAGACTCCGTAGGTAAATAGTAGATAGTAGTACTCCGTATCTTAGTACTGTACCTAGTCATGTACGGAGTACACGTGCAGTAATTCCAGAAGAGTTATTTTTTTTTTCTTGCGAAAAAGAAAACAATATCTGTTTCAATAATACTGGTATTCTCCTCCGTATTTGATTTCTCTTTACTATTTTAATCATGTATTAAAATAATAATACTATGAACCACAATATATCCAGCATTGTACGGTGTTTTTTTTATTTCTTTATTTTTTTTTTTTCTTTCCTTGCCTGTACTGTACCTCAGCCGACCAAGTGGACCGTTGCCTCAGGGTACGAATTCAACCCTTGCATTTCTGGAGACTCGTTCCTGACTAGCAATCCAACCCTACATTGGTTACAACTTTGATACCAGGAATAAACAGGATCTTCGACACGAGAGAACCGCGATGAGTTATCTCCTATCGGTGTAGTGCGTTACAATTGAACGCCATCCGGGCACAATGAATAATGAAGGGGAAACAGATTGGGGGCAGTGGTGTAATTTTAGCTTTCTGTACTGCTTTACACGACACCCTGGTTCGTACCCTGGGGAGCGGGAGTAATCTTAGAAAAGACAAGAAAAGAATTTGAAATAAATAAAATAAAAAACAAAATAAAAATCCACAGAAAAAAGGAAATAAATATTAGATCGCTAAAAAGCAAGAGCACGAGGTTCGAGTCAGTCATTATAGAGGGGAAGGAATTGACGTATCAACGTGAGCTGTCGACAGGGTCAATGCAGTGCGAATGGATGGACGGAGCTTCTTAGTAGGGCCGACGACTGATTTGGCGGCAACACCTAGATTGCTTAGTGGAGATCCTGTGAGTTTTCCCCTTTCAAACGGATAAGCCCTTTTCGCTACTGCTGCTGCTGCTGCTTCTTACCGATCGACAACTGGGGATGGTACTGTACATACGACCGTTCCCAACTCCCTTAGGGTTGGGATTCCAGGCACTGTACCCTGGAATTTTGGAAACAAAAGAATTTTCCATTCAATTTATATTCATCTATCTGTTTGTCGTATTAATTATTCAAGTTCCCTCTTGATCTCCATCCCATTATTCTATGGAGCATGTACGGAGTACTCCGTACATACAAACATAATAATGTACTCGGTTCGACGAGATACTACTCTCGGGAATGCTACCGTCCGGGCAATGGATGTCTGTGCTAGACACTTATTCTCCTGTCCTAAGCCACATGGGGTCGTCCTCCGTAGGAAACTAAGTAACTTAGATTGATTGTCCTTAGATTCATGTTTGGTGTTTGTTATTGAGAGAACGGTCCCCACTTCGAGTGGAGAAAATGTTGCAACAGAAAAAATGAAAAGGATGAAGACAACTTGTCCTGAGGAGGCTCCAACTGGTTCCTTGGATCGAAAAGGAACGGAAGAGGACATGGAAGATGGTGAACAAGAACAACCTTCGCCATGACCACCCTTCGATCATCCAGAGATAGTATAAACCTATCGCAAAGTCAAAGTCCACTCTAGGGAAAACCGCTGCACCACGGTGGAGCATTTCTAACTCAAACGCACCATTTCAAACATTAGTTAGCCCCAAAGGAACTTGTAAGCAAACAATTCTTCTCGGCCTGAAGTTCATTCGTCTCAACAATCCACTTAGTCGGGTAATACTATGTAGTATGTACTCCGTACTCCGTACTACAACGATGGCAAAAGAAAATACTCATAATCATCACCATAATCATAATAGTAAGTCCAAATAAATTGTAAAAAAAATAAAAAATAAAATAAGAATAAAAATGTCCGACTGCCTGACAAATAGGAGATTTTCTTTGCCTATACCCACAGTAATACTAGATCCGAACCTCCCTACTTGTCTGTTTCACGTGAACCCTTACGGTCAGTCATGTACTGGGTGTCGGTCTGTAACAGGAGAAATTCCCCCCCACAACTTGGGCTTCGGATATGGGGAACCGAGGGGAACCGATCGCAATGGTTCATGAAGTTAAAATCAAATGAGTATTTCTATCTTTATCACCGGCACACATTGTGGAAGCTTGACAGGTTAAGGGACTTAAGAAACTCTACGGAGATGCCCCATGGACCAGACTAAGACAGTGCCCAGGAGACGGATTCACTATGATCGTCACTACCAATGCACAACGAATCCTATGATCTTCATCACCCACGGGACAATAGTCAGCGAATCAATTGATCAACAAATAAAGAAAGAGGGGAAGGGGGAAAAAAAAGAGGGGAGCGGGAGGTTCAACGTACCCGTTGAACTTCAAGGAACATGATAATTATGTTGCAGGGTGAAGACCAAGAGTTGAAACAAACCTAATGGTGCATGGACCAAGGCAGAGACACCATGGCGCGTTCTATCGGTACGGAGTACAACGGGAGATATCTCGGAGACATGCAAAACCATCTAGAGGGGTTGCTCACAAATCATTACATGAGATATTTACATAGTACAGAACAGCATACGGAGTACATTGTATATGTGCTTTTCACTGATCCATCTGCAAGTGTGATAGCATAGTTACACGTATGTATGTAGGTAAGTAGGACCGCATATAGTTGTTGTACAGTATGTACATCTGTACATGTTTTCTACTACTTCCTTGGGTTGGGACCTATCAACTTTCTCTCTCTCTGTGTCTCTTGTTCAGTCCGCTGGATTGTACAGTACAACCCTACAGTATAACCCGATGAAGTGAAGATCGCCAGTGTATTAACTTAACCACCCGAGCAACGCAAGATGTGGGTTTAGACTTTCGCAGATCGCATAAATCGGTCGATGATGACGATGATACCTCGTACGTATCATCTGCATGGACATATCGTGGCGTCTGATCGTTCAATAATAGGATTATGTATATGTCCCAGCTTCCCCAGACGCTCGGGATGGCGATGAAACTTAGATCTCTATCAATAGATAGGAGATCGTATTTCATTCATACCTTAGACAGGAAGAAAGATAAAACCCCTCGCTAAACCTTCTTCTCCTCCCTCGTTGATTCTTTCCCAACCCCCGCTTTTCCTCGGGTTTTCTAAGTCACAAAAGCCTCATCTTTCTTTGCCGACCGACAACTGTTTCGCTCAACGTCAGCTTCTCCACTATCGTTCCGCTCGTCGGAGGGGGAGAACCTTCGGATCCGATACTCATTGTGCGTCGGACATGACTGGATGGGCGGTACGGGCATTCTCAAACTTGGATTGTACTGGATGTATGTATGTACGTACCTACGGAGTACTTCCCTCTCTAACTAATAGTATCTCTGTATCCGCTATGGTTGGCCGACTAGCGCAACCTCAGCTGCAACATTGGGAACGCGGTCTGCGTTGAGTCTTTTTTTTACTAATTTTTTTTTTAACTCGGTCCTCGAAGTCTCGAACACTTACATCGCGATCATCATAAGTTGCGTACCCTATCCTATAATCCCATACTATTAATGAGGGAATCAAAAGAAAAAAAAATAGAGCATGGGAGGCCATCCGACCCTCTAATCTCACTCAACGGCACCTACAAAAACAACTAATGCAAACCCCCCCCCTGCCATCCCGGTGATGGCTGAACCAGAAGATTGGCAACGGAACTACGGAGTATACAAATTACAAACTTCTCACCTCTCGGCATGCAGGGCCAAACAGGAGCCAAGTTCGGCGTCAGGCACAAGGCGCTTCGCTTTGTATGGCAGCATGACGGGTTCCCAAGGGTGCAAATCCCGAGGGGGGCCGCGGGACCTTGCGCCGTTATTTTCCTTGGTGAGACTTAGTGAGATGGGAAATCTCAGATGGCGAAAAGGAACGGACAAAGAATGCATCTATGGCATGATGATGCAGAATTGCGACAGGGGATCAACTCCGGAGTAGAACCAAATCAATGCCGAAATTATCCTGGCCAGGGATCGGGAAATGCGCACCCTTCATACTGAGGGAGGGAATTCTTTGTACTGTACGGAGTACGGAGTACATACATACAAACAAGTTGTAATTTTTTCCCCCTCTAGTCCCTATATTTCTGTTAAGGGGAGGGATTGTAGGATATAGAATGTAAAATACTCCGTAGTACACCGTACATTCGAACATGAACGGGAAGGGAAAGAAAAGCATTCCATTGCATTATGTCATTTGATGTATGCTATGTAAGGCCAAGTGTCACAAAGTTATCGCTGACAGCGATGATCATCCCCAGATTCAGTATCACTCGAAGTTGATCATCGACCCTAGACTATCCAAAGGATTCATGCCCGTCTTTTTTCTTCATCGAGCGACGGGGGGGGTTCCGGACGGCCGAAGAATTCCCACGACCATGGCGAGTGAAACCCGACGAGGCAACTAATTTGCCTTGTTTTTTTTTTTTCTGTTTCTTTCGTTTTTCTGTCATTTTAGCAAAAGTCACCTTGCAATTAATAATATATTATACTAGTAATACTAGTAACACTAAAACAGCGACTTGTCCAAATAGGAAGTGAACTAAAGCCATCATTAACGAGTGGCCATACGAAGGAATATGATATGATCGTCACTGTTTGTGGAGACGGTAATAATAAACGGCCTTTATCCCAGGACTTCCGAATCGGACCATTGGAGGCGCAAATAGCAAGTCTAGCTTTATATCAATATGTACGGAGTACGGAGTACGGAGTACATACATACATAGAGTACTTCGTACCTGAGGCACTCTATCTACATCTGTATGTACATACAATACAATAGCTGACTCGCATTCGAGCGCTGACATACAACAAGCATTCCATGATAATACCCAACACATCCCGGGAGATTAACCAATCCAGTTTTCTAATCCATGTGTCGTCTCGCCCCTGCATCCATCAGATGGAGAATTGCATTCTGGCGCCGTTTACTCTTTTCCGATTACCAACATCACCGCTCTATTCGCCCGAACTGGGTGCCCAAAACCACCACTTTAGACTTTGCATCTAGATTGACCTCTACAGTGAGAAGAAGCATACCCAAGTATCGCCGGGGTCCAGATCCCCCGTCTTCAATGGTAAGAAACGCACTTCACGCTCTCCGTGGACCTGATACGCCACCGTCGACAGCGGCGTCGACTCCATGCCGTCCATTGAACGGGAACCAACCCTCCCCGAACGACAACGATCTCGGCCCCTGCAGACATCGCCACAAACAGAGGGGCCGGTCCCCTTTTATCCTACCAATTTCATAGAATATCCTTCGCAGAGAGTAACAGCCAGATCCCTCACACAGACAGTGAGTTACCGAGTAAGAAAGGCCAATAAACCAGACATTTGACACAAGATGTCTTGGAACGGAAAATCTCAAATGTCAAGACCAGCAGCGGGATGATTGATTCAACCCCAACCTGATAGAAATTGACCGGAGAAGTACGGAGATGTGGAAAGTACTGTACAGTACTGTATGTATGTACATACATGGAGTCTCTGCGATGCGGCAGCAATTTAGAAATCAATAGTAGTACGTACTCCACCGCAGATCCACCAGGAAGAAGAAAATGGAAGCCCTAAAATGAGAGATGTCATATATCTGATGTGATTTGTATAAATCAAACTGTGGTCATCTTTGTCATTGATAGAGAGGCCCAAGTTATAAATTAACTCCCCTTCCCCCCCGGGAACTCAAATGAAAGTGACACCTGTCCTTTAGCTGATTTATTGGAATAGAGTAGACCACCGGGCTGGCAGTGATTCTGGACTCGGTGCCTCAGTTCTTTCTACTAACCTACTGTAACTGGAATCCATCGTTACGGACGATGAAATCCCGCAAAAGGAATACTATATCTACGCCATGTAGAATCACTTTGGTACTATGAGTACGGAGTACCCCCCTAGTTAAATCATCTAGTACAACTTCAAAAGGTCTGATTGTACTCCGTACAATCAACAGATCTACAATCAAGCAACGGCATCATCCATGCCATTTGCCCCAGTGTAAAGACACTGATCCCTGCACATCCTTTATGAAAAACTCAACTCAACCCTTCACTTTCCTCCTCCCTCAAGGTCATTGACAGAAACAAAATAGAAAAGACTATCTGGAGGGATACTCCGTATATACTCCGTACCTCTGATTTAATCTACAAGACAAACCCTTGTTACCTTTCCTGCAAAAACTACCTCAAGTTACGGAGTAGTAGATTATAAGCTAATCCCAACCCTTAACCCACTTCCCAACAAAAACAATAAAGATAAAACCATGCCATCAACCCTAAAAATTGGAATACAATTGACCCAAATTAATCCCAACGGCCATTCCAAAGAAAATACCACTGAATAAAATTTCAAATACAGTACCAACATTCCAAGTCTCTCGCTAGATAAATTTTATAGCTTCTCAATGTAGGTAACTTTCTTCGGTGGAAGCGATTGTGGTGCCGTGTTGTGTTGTGTTATGGATGTTGTATGTTGGGTGATCCGCGTTCAGGTAACTTAATTGATGTCAATAATTCCAGTTGTCCCGATATTTGATATCTGAAGAAGATACGCTCTGATATGATGGAAGGAAAGTTCAGCAAGTCGGCTAGCAGCGCGGAAAGTGAAATTATGTACTCTGTACACTAACAATAGATACCAAAATCGTTTTCTGTTCATCGGGCAAAAGGAAACACACATAACCATGATTACATTTACATTTACCTGTCATCTATAATACTTAACAATAGTGTAACAAGACAGGGAGGAAGTGAAAAGAAAGGGGGAAGAATAAAAAATAAACAAGGGACGGGTGTAACCAGCAGCACCAGGCAGAAGACATGATAATCCAAGTAGAATACAGACTGGAATCAATTGGAGTAGCTTCGGCCACTTCGATCCATTTCCAGGCAGAAAAGAATCCCTCCACACATTGAGCGGGGCTGGCATTGCACATTCATATGCTGCAAGGCATCGACGTGCATCATGGTCGCGTAGTGAGGGCGACCAATATCATAATGGTCATTCATTAAACAGGTATAAAAACATCGAGCACCAGATGAAACAGTTGAAAGACGTCAGTCGAAAAGTTGTCTCGTTCCTTTTCTTCTTTGGTCATTGCTGGGCAGAAAGATCCAATGAGAACCAGAACGGACCAATGTGAATATAAACTCCTGGAACGAAAATCGTCTAGCCCTCCTCTTAGCCCTCTTGGGGTATGATTATACCAAGCAGACCACCCCGTGGGTCGCCAATGTCATTCCAAGATGCCAAAGAAATACAGAGTGAGTGCTTAGGCCTTGCGGGAGCGGGTGACTGGCCCATTGGATCGGCCGGGGGAGGCGGCGGCTCCGTTCAACTTGGCGCTTCCGCTGGCCGCAGTTCCATTAGAAGAGGAGACGACCTCCATCTTCGCCATATCAATGACAGCTTGTCTGCCAGTGTTGCGACGGGGGCGGCCGGTCTTGGCTGCCTTGTTATAGGTAGCAATGTAGAAGGAGATAAACAAGAAGAGGTAGGAGCTAAGAATAGCCATTCCGGCGAAGGCAGCGAACTCCTCTCCAGCACACTTGCCCATGTTGGGTGCCCATGGGAAGTAGGTGGACGAGAAATAGGTGTAGGAAGCAAAATAAACGAATCCTAGCATCTGATTAGCAGGAGCCCTCCGAACCTCAACAGCTTTGTTACCCACCAAGGTCAATGATGAACTGGATAATCTGAAGACGAGTGATCCACTCCTTCCACCAGATACGAATGCCCCGAGCGCTCTGGAAGTAGTACCAGTACATGACAACGTGAACAAGGAGGTTAATGGTGATGGGAACCCATTGGACGGCGGTCAAACCAATAAGTTGGGTGTAGCAAAGGAGAGCCGTGGCACCATGGTGGTAAGTGTGAAGGAAGGTCAAAGGCTTCTTCTTGAGGAATAGGAAAACGGTATCGATGAGTTCAAGGTACTTGGTCAGATAATTGAGCTAGATGCGCGTCAGTATGCTATCCCTTGTTCAATTTGAGGATCCGAATCGCCGCGGTACTAACATAGTAAATAACAATCAGGGGCTGAGTCCATCCGCCCTGGTGGTCACAGATGGCGAAGAAGACGCCGTTTCTCCAGATTGTTGGCAAAAGCTGCTCGATAAAGAGAGCTAACAGAGTCGCGCTGATCGCGGTCAAGTAGAAGTTGTGGATCATGAACAGCGTGTTGAGCTTGAGAGCAGAGAAATTCTTCATCACCATACGGCCTCCGAAGATAACAAAATAGTAGGTCAAAAGCATCGTAGCAGTTTCCCTGAAGCCCGACATGGGTGTTTCCCCCTGAACGAAGTTGAACTCGCTGGCCGGATAGCCCACCACTTTCTCAAAGGCCTGATCGAAAATGGGCCACAGGTGAACGCCAAACGGCCGATCAATTGTCGGACGAGGCACATTCTGTAAGAATTCGAGAGCCATTGTGGATGGTGGGAACGCCGAAGCACTGAAATAGAATGTATATAAGACACAACGGCAGCACTATACTAGAGTCGTCGTTGAGAAGAGAAAAAAAAAGCTCTGAGTATCAGAGATGCCCTTTTTTTTTTTTTCTCTTCGCGGGGCTGCTGATGAGCGACAAGTCAAAACTGCACAAGGAATGACAAGAAGCGAAAGAGAAGGCCAATGAAGCGCAAATAAGGAATATAAAAAGAAAAGGAGGCAGAGGAAAAGTCAACTGGGGGAGGGTGGCAGGGAGGTGGAGAGAAGACCGCGAAGAAAGAGCAAGTCGCATCCATGGAAGGAGATTCTCCTCGCTTTGGGCTGGTTTCTCCGGCGCGTCCGCAAATCCAACCAATCAGAGCCGGCAACCCGGTCAACGTAAAAGGGGCGGCTGTTCGTTAGGGTCCGCGGATCATGTGCCCTCCCGTGGTTCCGATTTACTTGGAATTACTTTCCGCCTTCCACTCTGGGCTTTCTTTCTTTCTTTGCCCTTCAACTTGTCTTGAACAGGTAAGGACCTAGTAGGTAGGTCACGGTACTAAGGTAGTATAATCTTTAGGTACATACCAGAATGTAACTACTTTGCATTGAGTCCTCGGATCAAGATCACACACGGAGCAAATGAACAAAAGCCACAATTTTTCTACATTGATTTTCACATGCCCAAACTTCTGTGCCTACTAAGAATCTAGGACTGGTAGCCGCGGAGCACTTTTGCATTAGGTACCTAGGTAATCAAATGGAATCCTACTTCCAGCCCTTCGATCTACCAATAAGGGCACGCCAAGTCATGGGAACTCATTAATAGAGGAGTCTATAGTCATTAGTTCCATGTCTATTGAAATAGTAGTATTACCTGCAGCATCCCTTGACATTAAAAACTGTCCACTAGGCATCAAGTTCTTTAAATTCACGTCCATTTACCTTGACATCAAGTTTTTAAATGAAGTACTAACTTAATATAAAAAATCAAAGATGATAAATAAAATCACAATGGTGATGATTTCCCTCAAACGGATCTATACTAATAGTATATTTAGCAATACAAGTACAGAGAACAAGCCTCTGCATCTGCATAGGTTCAAAGTAGTGACTGCACAACATTGCGGTAAACGAATCTGCCTGGAAACTTGCAGTATCATTTAGCTACATGACCAAAGCCACTTACCTCGAGATCCAGTGGCTATGAGACCTAGTATTACGCCTGGCATATAATCGTCATGATATGACTTGATAGTGGTGGTAAATCGGATTGTAGCGCATGATTACAAGGTGCAGTTCTTTGTTTGAGGCCTGATATAAAGGCCCTCAAGGTCTCACTGTATGATAATTTATCAGGTAGACAGTTTGAATACACTGGTTTTCAGCTTCAAGTTCAATTGCCTCAGCATAATCCGAGATTAGGATTTTGGATATAGGCAGGAAGCAAGAAAATATGTTTATTCAAGGCAAAAACTTTGCATACTAATATCTGACTCGCCATGAACTCAGCCCACAAAATGAGCTCCCTAACTTCAGAAGAAACTCCAATCACCGTGCCGTATACGCCCTGTGTGTTAAAACGATCGAAAGAGTAAAATAAAGGTCGCTTTTCGGAACATCCTACACTCGGACAACCTGCGCAGATTTCTGGAGCAACTCATGACCGACTTTAAGCTCCAAGGGCTTCCCCAGCAGCTCTGGAGCCTTCTTGACAAGGTCCTGGTAGTACTGAGAAGCCGAATGCTTGTCTAGAGCAGCCTGGTCCGCATATCTGGGAATATCGTTGTCAGTAGAGAGATGTGGAGAAGACAGTCCACAGACAATGGCAGCCGGGATTGCAGTAAAATGCTAAAGGATAGACACACCTTTCGACGATGATGATCTCTTCTCTCTTAGCATCTGCATATGCGTAGTATACAAGAGTCCCGGGCTCGTTCTTTTGCACTTTCTGGCTCAAATTGGCTACTTCAGCGGCCAGCTATATAGCATACAAGGAATTGATTAGCTGAGAATCTCGTCTCAAACGAAGGACCGCTCGTTTTGACAAGAAAGCTCATTAGGGTAATGTAAGATACTCAGTTTGTGGGAGGTGGTAGATACTGACATCATCGAACCTCCCTTGCTTGGGAGTAAGAATAGCAATCTGATTGATGACCTTGGATGCCATTTTATTTGTCAGGTTTATAGCTGCAAAAGAGGCAATGAGGAAATGGATCAACCCCAGGACTAAGGGTATATAGTAGTTCAATATAACATTAGATCGAAAAAGATTATAAACGGAACTTTATAAATACTAGTAGTAACTTCTCGGTAGTGTTCCCGGTAGATTATTAATTGTCGACAACAATTAGAGGCGACGGATTCGATTCTCATCGACATAATTGATGTCATCGACTCATCCCTGATTCAAGGTTGGGAACAAAGCTAACTGGAGTCCTGATATTGTCGCCTCAGGCATCGGACGTGCTGAACTTCTTGGTGTCAGGTCAGACCACCGTCTGCCATCGCTATTTTTGGATTCTGGAACTGGAATCCCCATTTTACAGGTATAAAATGGAGACGTAAACCTGTTCGTGCTTGGATATCTTATCAGATCTTTGAAATTTGACACAAATTATAATGTGCCCCATGTAACATCTAGAATTCATAGGTAGTTACACATATGATATCGCTGACTATTGTCAATCGGAACACAAGGAAAGGAGACTAATACGGAGATGTAATACTGTAACCTTAAATTCATACTCTGTCATACACTCATGTTTTTATAGACGACTATTGAATAGAGTTCAATAGTGAGATAGGAATATATGATGACTTGATTGCTGATAAACCATCATATTAGCAAGTGCTGTACTTGTACATACATTATGGGAAAAATGTGAAAAGGACATGTCTAAAAGGACTTACGCCCCGTCAACCAGGAAGAATATGGGTAAGTATCGATGGAAAAGCTGGAATAGCGGGGATGGCGGAATAGCGAGCCATTCACGTGGCCGAATTGAACTCTGACCATGTCTCGAACAATCACAAGCAAGAGAAAGAGAAATCAATGATGACAGCATTGCAGCCTCAGGCCTGCGAAAGGGCATCGGGCGTGAACGGGAGGCTCCAAAGGGCAAATTAAATGATCGATGACGGGAGACTGCAACCTGAGGCACCCACAGCCTCACACCACCCGCAAAATCCTAGCGCAGCCGTTCCTGTCCTCTGACTTCAACCTCGTCAATATCCAGCCCATCCCCCTCTCCTCTCCCCACATCAATTCGCCCGCATCTCCATTCCAACCCCACTCACGATGTCGCCCGTCTCTGTCTTTCGTGTCGCGACACGCGCCGTCCGCCCTGGCAGTCTCTTCAGATCTTCCCAATTGCCCCGATCCCGCCTTCAGACCCCGGTTGCTCTCGGTATCAACCGTCCTACCTTCAGCACCTCTTCCAAGCGTCTGGGGGGTCACCATGAGGACGAGACATACGAGGAGTTCTCTGCCAGGTATGCCAGCCTAACCAGGGAGCCATTGGCTGTTATATGAGCCGAGAGAGAGCCTTAAACCCCAGCAGCAGGGGCTGGGCCGTAATCCCCGGAATTCAATTGCCGAAATTAGGAAAAGCCATCTCCACTGACTCCGAACGATGCACAGATTCGAGAAGGAATTCGACGGTGTGCAGGATGTTTTCGAGCTCCAGGTAAGACAAGCCCTCCTCTCGCACAGCAGAGAAAACAAGTCATGGGGGCCTTATCTACTTAAAACCGAGCGTTTTTTATAATCATCCAGCCTGCCATTGGCGGATTGATCCACATCCCCTAGCTAGATTACCATCGTGGGATTTCCGGAAGCTAATTTTCCGTTCGTGTGATCCAGCGCAATCTGAACAATTGCTTCGCCTACGATCTCGTCCCTTCCGTTGAGGTCCTCTCCGCCGCTCTCAAGGCCGCTCGCCGTGTCAACGACTTCCCTACCGCTGTCAGGGTCTTCGAGGGTGCGCCCCTTTCCATATTTTCCTAGCTTTTTCTTGCTCTGTGGACCAGACGCAACTCACACATCTCTTCCGAATAGGTATCAAGGCCAAGGTTGAGACGAAGGACCAGTATAAGCAATACCTCGAGGCCCTCGAGGGTCTTCGCCAGGAGCTCGGCGTCCCTCTCCATGAAGAGCTCTACCCCAACGAGCAGTAAATAATCGACATAGTCTTCGTCATTTCAAACCATTTTTCTTTGTCCCACTGTGCCAGTCGATTAGATAGGAAAGCTGTATACATACTCTAGAATGCAGTTGGAAGATGCGTCCCCTGTGTCTCTGCGATGGGTTTGATTCATCCCATCTTCGACCGGAGTCATACTGCCCGGGGTTTGAATGGAGGTGCAAACGTGCTTTTCTATACCAGTGCTACTATTACTATAAATTTTGTGAGCATTTGATTGTATTCTGTATTATTGGTGATAGTGAAAATTCAAGGGGCTATTTGATGTTCATTGGACGAGTAAAACGCCTGGTGGCAGTGATATACACGCTTTTTGTTTCGCTCAAGCGACAGTTGCCGGCCACACCAGTCTAATGACGGAAACAACCGGATAATGACGTGAGTAAACAAGACAAGTGAAGACAACCTACTCCGTAGGAATGCGCCAATTCCCCAATGTATCCTCATCAAAACAAGAACAATTTGAAATGTAACGAAATATATAGGTACAATAAAGGCCGGCAGGGATCTGATCGGCTCAACGCGGCTAGATATTCGAAATAGGGGACCATGGAAAGGCAAACGCGGAAACAAAGATCAAACAAGAAGACCATGACCAATCCATTCAACGCCACCAGGATTTAATGAGAAAGAAGTTTGAGTGCTTAGGGTCGTCAATGCTTAGTATGCTATGTCCAATGGAACAAACCAGTCGTGATAGTGGCGCACCGAAGTCGTAAAATGTCGGATAACGGGGCGGTTTCGTACCCGAAGGGAACTCACCTGAGTCCCAAGTCTGATAATATACAGATCCATCCAGAAAGACTATGCCCGTTCGCTGCAGCGGACGCAAACGTACCCCGAGCGTAGTCTGAATGGTTGCTGTCTATCGTTGCAAGCGCTCTCGAAGGAGATGATGGTATTGTGATAACAGATTTAATGGGTGCCGACATGCTTGAAGTAGCTGGGTCGGCAATCCTCCTTGGCCAGGAAGGGCTCACCAGCGTAGAACTTTCCCGGAGTGCAGCCGGAGCACTTAGGGGAGTTGGGGCAGTTGAAGTAGGGAATATGATTGTACCCTATATCGCGGAACCTGCGATGATCACCAAGATTAGTGGGGGTGGATGTTAGGCTATGAACAGTTTACGTACCAATGAACCTTCGCCGCATCTGCGAACAAGCCCACACCAATCGAGTGTACAGGTGCATCACCCCATCGCTCATAGAAAAAGCCGCCCGCGCGATCTAAAAAGTTGAAGTAGGCGGAATACTTTTCTCCTCTGAAAAACTCCATGTCACCAATTTCGAAGTTAGACCAAAAGTGGCAAGTCGAGTATCCATTTGCCTTGTTTGTGTGCTCTGGCCGCAATTGATCGTCCGTCAGCCAGTCCCACATATTGTTATCGGACACATATGTAGGGTTCGCGTTAAGGAACTTCTTCGTCTCCGGCCAGAGTGTTGGGATGCTCTCAGGGGCGTCGAAGAGGTTGATGGTGAAACCGTATGTCATGTTGCGATCCTCCATGAACCGGAACACATCATAATCGACGTCACAAAAGTACTGAACCTTGGGCTCGACACGCCAGTAGTAACGGTATTTCTCGAGGGCAGGGTGTTTGTAGAACATGCCACTGTTCCAGCGGCACATCTGGTGGTAGGATACCTTAGCACTGTATTGAATGCCCTGCTCTTTCAGCAACTCGGCTGATTCGTGGAAGAGATCCATGTTGATCCACTCAGGAACATCCCAATGCTCCTTCGGTACTTGTTCTGGGAATAGTCAGATTGATCGTTCCACACATGCAGGTTCGATGCCTCATACCATAGTAGCACTTTGCCTTGGTCAACTCTTGTGTGCGCTTCTTGAACTCCGCCGTAAACGGCTTGTCGTTGAAGAAGATCCAGGGATAATTGAATTTGCTATTCCAGGTGCGTTCGAGATCGCGGATGGTCGGAATCAACTCTTCCAGTTCTTCATTCCGGACGAGAGAGATGAGCGCCGCGTTGGTCCGGGCGGAGTTGGCACTATCGGGGGCATAGTCGTGCTCA
This sequence comes from Aspergillus coremiiformis, assembly GCA_009193565.1. NCBI lineage: Eukaryota > Fungi > Ascomycota > Eurotiomycetes > Eurotiales > Aspergillaceae > Aspergillus > Aspergillus coremiiformis. The sequence goes on along the minus strand of ML739077.1, from coordinate 78,664 downwards.
TCGGCTCGCCATAATTGGCCTTCTGGTTCTCCGGTTGCTGTGAAAAGGAAATTTATTGTCAGTCTCAGGCAAATTCACAGTATTTAAATCGAAAGACATGATGGATAGACAAAAGGGAGAACATACGCTCTTTGAGAGGGTCCGTTTGTATGCCGGTATACTCTTTGGACCCCTTACTAATGATCGTAGGACCCTTGTTGAGTTGGAAGACTAGGAAGAGAATGAGAATAATACATGACGCCCCCAGCATGCGAATGGGTCTTGCGACAGCCATCTTGACTTTGACCGAGTGTGAAATGAACAAGAGAATGAAGTAAGTTGACGATTTGAAATGGTATAGGGAAAGAGTCGGGAACTCTGGCACCTCATGCCGCCTTCCCTAACGGGTCTAGTGTGGCGACTCCTTACAACACGTCAACTTACCGCCAATCAATACACAAAAGCCGCGTAAGTTGTAACCTTCGTTCAACAGGCAGTCGCAATTCTTGGTCATGGAAAATGGGGCTGACCCCTATCATGACTATGCTAATGGAGGAGCTCATCGTGACCTTCGCGAAAATTGATAAAAAGAGCCCCCGTTTCAAGATTCTAAAACGTCGCACCGAAGAGACTCTTAGATCGAATGCCCACAGCCGCACGGATCAGTTCGCAGTTGCGAACCAACTAGAAGGTCTCCAAGAGAAGTTCCAGATCCTCAATAGAGATGAATTAGCAGACGCCCTCCGAACTCGTTTGACGGAGTTGAATGAACACCAGAACTCATATTTTCCTGAGATCCTATCGTTCTTATTGCAGCTTGCTGATCGTCCTGTCCAACTATCAAAGGTAGATCGCATTGAGAGTTTTAAGTCTCAAGAACATGCGGAATCACCATCTTGGACAGAATTAGATGTTTCTGGAGCTGCGTATTCAGAGGAAGATATATGGGAACCTGTAGATTTCGGCGCTGGATCCTCGGATGACGATCTTTCATCCGTGGCAAGCGATAGCTATCATGCGCGGACTTTCCCTCATACCTCCATAGCACTAGAAGAGGACTATGTGATTCCAGAGGAGCTATTTTCTTCAGGAGAAGACGAAGACCTTCTGGTTTCGATCAAAAGCGCTCAATTTTGGCGGAATGAAGTCAATGTCAGCACTGGACAACCCGAAAGCGTTTCCTCTCACGTTCTCACAGAGCTTCAAATTGTAAGAGAAACGATTTTCATGCTGCAAGGCCTACCTACATCTCTTTTTTGGCGTCTTGATGGAAGTGTTGAGGTAGATCGGAGGTACAGGCTCGCGCATTTATCAAGCGAAACGCTATCTTCACTACTACACTCGTTTAGCTCAATTGGGTCCAAAATAGATGTTCTAAGACGATACAACCAGGTTCCTCGAATCATTCCCTACATGCAGACTTTTCACCGAGGCATTGAAGATCGCCTATGCGAGTTTGACAGACTCCTGTCTGATATGCAGTCACAGTATCTATCGCAATCGGGAGTTGTCGCTGTCAGTCTGCTCCAGTTATTTGAGAACGTTCTTCGTGAATCAAAGCTGCTGCTTCTGTTAGCGGACATTGTTTCCAGTCTCAAGCATGACACGTCGAATAACCCTGTACGATGTCTAGATCTTCTCTACGACTCGGTTTGCATGACACAAGCGACCGGTGATGATAATGAGTTTAAGTTCCTGGCTCAATTGTTTTTCTCATGCTTCGAAACATACGCACGCCCAATTCGCCTTTGGATGGAAAGAGGAGAGCTGGAGGAAAGCCTTCAAGACTCATTTTTCATTCGCGATAACCGCAATCATGAGCAAGACTTGCGGACCTTATGGCATGGATGGTATACACTAGACGAATCAGCGTGGTTTTCAAATGCTCCGAAGTTTATCCAGCCTATCGCTCGCAAGATTTTCGTCGCAGGCAAAAGCATGGTTTTTTTGCAACATTTGGATGTGTCGGAGGGCGAGACAAATGCAAGAAAGAGCTTACTTACATTCGGAGATGTATTTCCAGAAGATTCTACCTCTAATTACATGCCCTTCTCAGCGCTACTCGACTCGGCTTTTGGGCGAATAGTAGATGAAAACCACTCTTTTACGTCGTCACTGTTGCGCAGAGAACTCGGTCAGCAATGTGGTTTATGGGTTTCTCTTCAAGCTTTGGAACATATATATTTTTGCAAAGACATGAGCGTTTTCGGATCTATTGACAGTAAAATCTTCGACCTTATCGATCGAGGAAGGGGTGCTTGGGATGATCGATTTTTGCTTACTGAACTGGCACAGAGCGCGTTCGGCACCCTGCCTTTCATTGATTCGTCTAGAGTCGTTGTCCGGTCAATCAAAGACCCTCATAACAAGCCAAACACCCGCGGTCGATCTGTCAAGATACTACGAGCCATCTCATTTGATTACGTCTTACCCTGGCCTGTGGCCAACATCATCACGAAAGAAGCGATTCTGAGCTATCAACGACTCTCCACATTCCTGATGCAAATCCGCAGGGCAAAATACACGATTGTGAAGCAATGGCCACGATACTCACACGTAGTCAACCGGGACTCCCAGAATAGAAACGACACACTAGCCTATTCCCTCCGGCATAACATGCTCTGGTTCCTCAACACACTTTATAGCCATATGACCGACTTCGTCATCTCGACAGCCACCACGTCACTTCGAAAAGACCTCTCAGGTTGCAACGATGTTGATGCCATGGTGGCCGTTCATCAATCCTATACGTCCTCTCTAGAGGACCAATGTCTCCTATCCAAGAACCTATACCCTCTCTACGAAGCAATCATCACCCTCCTCGACCTCTGCATCTCCTTCGCAGACCTCCAATCCATACGCTATAATCAAACAACTACCCACCCAAAATCCGCCCAAAAAGTGCACGGCCACGACCAATACCAAAGTGATGACGAGGACGAAGAAGACGAGCTTGATGACCAGGATAATCCCGAACCCGAAGAAAAACACATCCGACTTCACGAAACACAATATGTCCAGCGACTAAAGGACACTAGAGACCAATTCAACCAACATATCGTTTTCTTGGCTGCTGGCTTGAAGGGCGTGGGACGTGCCAATGCTCAAATCAGCTGGGAGATCTTGGCTGAAAGGCTGGAGTGGAGGAAGGAGCGTGCTGCAGACCATGTATGACTACTATGGCTGCATTATGATAATGATTATGATTATGTGTTTTTTATATCTACTCCTTACAATTGGTAGGTACTGATGGATTTGGTGGACCGGATTTGGGGGACCGGATATGGGCGTTTTGGGTTTGTTTATTTTTCAAGTTCGGAGGATCTTACCTAGATTAGCACAGAGGTGAGAGATGGTCTCGCCTCTACTCTGGCTTTTGTATGAAGTGATCGGAGGAGGAGATTTAGGATCTTGTGCGGGAGCTGGTATTCTCGACACGAGGCAAGGTTCTTCATTTGTTTTATGTTGAGGAAAGATAGGACCCCTATTGCTAACCTCATATTGCTTGCTAGCGTATTCAGAGGTGTGTTTAACAGATCAATATACCAATGATCATTTAATAGTTCCACCCTGCTATGATTTTCAATAGTTTTCACCACCGTCTATATCTTGACGGGAGGCTTTGGGAAATTCAAAACCGCAGAAAAGGACTAACTTGAAGAAATACATTACGCCTGACAACTTCGGCATAGAGATGAAAAAAAAATCCATTTAACTTATAGCTTTCTGAACATGTCATCGTATCAAAATCATCAGAGAACATCTAAAACCCAGGAAAATTGTAGAAAGGCGAAACAATCACCGTAATGACAACAATTGCTTCGTGATTTTTGGGATATATGTGTGTGTATTTTTCTCCCCCTTTCATATACAGACGTCAAGACCAAGCATGTACAATCCAACTTTAGTTACCCAAGTGAAAAGACAATAGAAGGACTTAATCAAACTTTTAACCAACCCATCTTCTGGCACTGTAGAAGACACGACCCCAGGGGCCGATGTCGCCCCATTCCTGGGCCTTGGCTGGCAGCCAGCTGGCAATGCCACCCATGATGGTACGTTCGGGGTGAGGCATGATGGCCAGGACACGACCGTCGGCGTTACGAACACCGGCAATACCCTCAGGACTGCCGTTGGGGTTGAAGGGGTACTTCATGGTTGGTTTGAGGGTGGTGTTGTCAACGTACTGAACGGGCGCGAGGCCTTCCTGAACGAAGGATTGGGCGGTGACTTTAGAAGATGGGGAGAAGGAGGCGCGGCCCTCACCGTGGGCGACGGCGATAGGCAGCGAGGTGCCGTTCATGCCATGGAAGAAGACGCTGGGTCTGGAGGGATCAGGGTCCGAGACGCGGACCATACAGACACGGCCTTCGTACTGTTCACTGGCGTTGCGCTCGAAACTGGGCCAGTTCTGAGCTCCGGGGATCAACTCTTTCAGACGAGATAGGAACTGGCAACCGTTACAGACACCAAGAGCGAAGGTATCAGGGCGCTGGAAGAAGCTCTGGAACTCGTTACGGGTGTTCTCGTGCAGCAACACAGATTTGGACCAGCCTTGACCGGCGCCAAGGACGTCGCCATATGAGAAGCCACCGCAGGCAGCAAGACCAACAAAGCTGGCAAGGGACACACCCCCAGAGATGATGTCTGTCATGTGGACATCCACGGCGGAGAAGCCGGCCATGTTGAATGCAAAAGCCATTTCGGCCTGACTGTTCACACCCTGCTCGCGCAGAATAGCCACACGAGGCTTGTTGCTGAAAGGAGACATCGAAGTCAAGCTGGTGAGCATAGGAATGGCCTTATCCTTGGGGTCGAAAGTGGGGTTCCACGACAGGCCCGGGTCGACATCATCAAGGATATTGGCAAATTCCTGGTCAGCACAGGCAGGGTTGTCACGCATCTTTTGCATGTGGTATGAAGTGTTCGACCAAGTCTGCTGGATGTTTGCACGGTTGTTGCGGTATACCAAGGTGTGTCCGTGATAGATAGCGAGGTTTTGCTTGGGTCTCTCGGAGACTCGTCCAATCTTATGGATCAAGCCAGCGGGAGGTCCGCAGGTGGCAAAGCAGGAGCGGAACTGAATTTCGTGTTCTTTACGAACTTGGAACACAGCTCCAAGTTCTTCCGTGAACAGCGTCTCCACAACGTCCCTTGTGCCGGAGCTAGCGCAAATGTTATCGAGCATGACTTCGACACCGCATCGGCCAGCAAACATCATCTCTGCAAGGGTGGTGAACAGACCCCCATCGGATCTATCATGGTAGGCCAAGACAATGCCCGCATCCTGCAACTGTTGAGTGGCGTCGAAGAAATCCTTGAAGATTTCAACGTCACGGACATCAGGACACTCGTCACCAACTTGGTTGAAAACTTGGGCAAGAGCAGAGCCCCCCAATGTCTTCCGGCCGAAGGAGAGATCAACAAACATAAGGACGGTGTCACCAACATCCTCGGGACGGCGAAGAGCGGGGGTCCATGTCTTGCGGTAGTCGCCAACTGGTGCAAATGCGGAGACGACGAGAGACATAGGCGCAGTAACTTCCTTCGCCTCCTTGGAAGCCTCATCCGTCCACTTCATCTTCATCGACATGGAATCCTTTCCAACAGGAATGCTGATACCAAGCTTAGGGCAAAGGTCCATACCGATGGCTTCCACAGCCTCATAGATGGCGGCACCTTCTCCTGGGTGGCTGCTAGCCGACATCCAGTTGGCAGAGAGCTTCACGTGGCTCAGACGGTCAACCAGATCAGCAGCGGCAATGTTCATGAGCGACTCCGCAACACCCATACGTGCGGACGCAGCAGGAGAGATCAACGCAAGGCTGGGTTTCTCACCCATGGCCATGGCCTCACCGGTCTTCACTCCCTGAAGCAATGCCGTCGCAGTGACGGCGACGTCAGACACGGGAGTTTGCCATCTACCAACCATCTGGTCGCGAGCAGTGAGGCCACCAACGGTTCTATCCCCGATCGTGATCAAGAAAGATTTGGAGCCAACTGCGGGAAGAGAAAGGACTCTGTTCGCAGCCTCGCCGATGAGCTCGAGACGATTGGGTGCAAGGGAAGGTAGGTACTTCGTAAGGCTTGCATCGACAGCAGGCAATTTTAATTTACGAGAGTCGACGACCCTGGTCATCTTGGGAGGCTTTCCGAAAAGGACTGACAGGGGTAAGTCAATGGGCTTCGGATACTCCGTCGACTCCCGATCCAGAAGAATGAGCCTCTTCTCCTCCTCGGATGTTCCACCGCCACGACCAACAACAGAGAAGCCACAACGCTCACGGTTGGCAATAGCGGTGAACTTGTTCATGGACTCCTCACCAACAGCCATAACATATCTCTCCTGAGCTTCGCAGCACCAGATCTGCATGGGACTCATGCTTTTGTCGGCACTGTCAACCTCACGAAGTTCAAAGGTGGCGCCCAGGCCGGAATCATGAATAAGCTCAGGAAGGGCGTTCGAGAGTCCTCCGGCGCCAACATCGTGGATGAACTTGATAGGGTTATTATCACCCATCGCAGTACAGGCGTTGATCACTTCCTGCGCCCTTCGCTGGACTTCAGCGTTGCCTCTCTGCACACTGGCAAAGTCCAGGTCAGCAGACCCTTCACCCGAGGTAATACTGGAAGCTGCACCACCACCCAAGCCGATGAGCATGGCAGGACCACCCAAGACGACGAGAAAAGCACCAGGTTTCACAGCCTCGGGCTTCTTAATGGCATGCTGGGGCCGGACGGTTCCGACACCACCGGCAAGCATGATGGGCTTATGATATCCTCGGACTTCTTTCTCGCCGTTACCAATGTCGATCTCAGTCAGAAGAGTACGGAAATAGCCAGAAATACAGGGACGTCCGAACTCGTTATTGAAGGCCGCGCTACCAATGGGAGCCTCCAGCATGATGTCCAGACTGCTAGCAATATGGTTCGGCTTGCCAACATCGAGCTCCCATGGCTGTTTTAAGCCAGGAATCAGGAGATCAGAGACACAGTATCCGGCAAGACCTGCCTTGGGCTTGGAGCCTCGTCCGACGGCACCTTCGTCACGGATCTCGCCACCGGAGCCGGTTGCGGCACCCGGGTACGGGGATACTGCAGTGGGATGATTGTGAGTTTCGACCTTGGCCAAGAAGTGAACAATTTCCTTAGTATGGTTCCACTCCCCAGTGAATGAGTCGGGGGCCCAAAAAGCGGCAGTATCTCCTTCAAGCACAGCCGCATTGTCACTATAGGCACTGACAGTATACTCAGGGTTTTTCTTGTGGGTGTTCCGGATCATCGAGAAGAGGCTGTTGGGCATCTGCTTTCCATCGATGACCCAGGAAGCATTGAATTGTTTATGGCGGCAGTGCTCTGAGTTGACTTGTGCGAACATGAAAAGCTCAACGTCGGTCGGATCACGAGCAATCGGGCCATTCGGGCCATAAGCCTCCGCAATATATTCGATCTCAGACTCTTCTAGAGCCAACCCTAACCGTTTGTTTGCTTCCTGCAATATCTCCTTCGGAGACTTGTCGCTTCCGTGAAGGGGAATCGTCTCCAAGGGAAGAGGGCTGTGCTCGGAAAACATTAGGTGCAGGTCAGGCTCGTTCTGGCTCAGCACCTGGGTCATGCGATCGTGCAAGACATCCTGGAATCCCGACTTGTATTCAGCGGAACTGGTGCGAAGACACGATATTTTCAATCCTCGCTCGATGCGGTCGACATACTTGCGCAAGCCACAAACATGGGCGATGCCAGTAGCCTGAGAACTCCACGGGGAAATAGTTCCCGTCCGAGGGAAGACGTAGAAAACATCGAATTGGCCGTCTTCGTCGCTGAAGGAGGGAGGGATATCGGTGATATCACCATATTGAAGGAGCTGCTCCAGGACGTTCTGCTGCGGCTCATTCAACGGTTGAGAGGCATGCACGTAGTGAACCCATTGAGCTCGAACGTCTTGGGCACCTATGTTAGCAGCAATTGCATGTCCTCGGGAATGAGAGAAGGCAATTGAGCCGGGGATGGCCAGAAACGTGGAATCGGGGGAGGTGGAGGTCATTCTGAACGTGGAGGAATGACTCAACGGAGGGGCGGGAGAAGGAATGGAAGGAACAATCGAATAGGACATTCAGGAAGAGAAGTCCAACCCGGTGGAAGAGATGTGTACAGTGACACACCTCGAACTAGTAGTTCGACTGGCGATTTGGAGCACAGCGACGAGCGTTGACCTACTCGTCCGTCTAGCTGTCTAAAAATTCATTTGTTCTTTTGAGGAGGCGTGGGAAAAAACGGGACCCCGCGCTAGGCCGAGTTCAGCTTATCATTCTCCCTTATCGGTCACGTGCCTAATTTTTCTCCCGGAGAAAAATTAGCTCCGGGCTTGAATCATGATTTACTACTCCGTACCTCAGGTTGGGGACTATTCTTTGGCCTTATGTAGTAGTTTCACAAGGAGAAAACGGAGCCACGCTACCAGGTAGTCTGAAGAGAAGTGCATGGGGATGTCATGGCGAAAGATTCTAGAATATGGGTCCGAGTTGACCATGTCAAAGTTCTCGACCTTCAAAGACCGTAGTAATTTTTAAGAGCAATCTACTGAGCCCCAATTTTCAACTACCAGTCAAAGGGAAGAAATTCCAAAAAGTGGACGAGCTCTAGAGTCGTCGTATGTACTCCGTACGTACGGAGTACATCCAGGTGAGACCGTGGGAGCCCCCATGGAGTATCAGGTGGATACTGAAGTTTGAACACCAAGAAAATAAAAAATTATAATAAAAAATTAAAAAAAGGGAAGAGTTAAAACCCTGTTCGGGAAGATCGTTTCCATATCAGGTAATACGCTCCGCGACCCATGATGCTGATGCCTTAATGGAGATGGACTCATGCCAAGACCCTTGGCAACGGAGCTTCAATCTCAACCTGACAAATGAAGCCTCAGTTTCCTATACCTCAATAGATGTAGTTTGTAAAGCACACTCTATGGACTATGACTATTATTACTAAATAGAGACTACTACGTATTTACGCTGGACTAGTATACTAGTAATCTTTTGGGCGCTTCTTCAGTGTTTTACCATTAATTGGGATTATAAAAGCCAATAGTTTAAACTTTTTAACTGTTCAAAAATTCGAAGACTTTGATTCTTGAAATACGTTATAGCTTTATTTATCTATAATCCTGGTCTGCCGTATTCAATCGAGATTTCTATAGTCTATAGATGATCGAAGCGCTCTAGGATGCGAGCCGATACCATGTCCATGATCAGCCTAGTAATAAAAAGACGAACTACTATGCTCGGTTCCCACTCGAGACCGAGCACCCCCTAGACCGATATGATATTAATTACGCACTGGTACTACTCTGGTGTATGTTAGTGCACCGTGTCCCCAACACACAGACTAAGTCTACTACGCACTGTTCAAACTTCGCTCCTATCAAATCTCCATAATCAGGCAGATATACATACATTACGCTAGAGTAAGGGAGTAAGCAGGTTTAATGCTATCCTATACATCATGATGTCACATGGTACGGCCCGTACGGGAATGCACATAAGCCACATAAATACTGTCTACATATAAGTACATACATATATTTATGTGTGAGTGTATTGAAGTGTAGCTTATAGTAAATGGTAGTTGCGCATAGTGGTTAGAGCAAGGTATGTGTACATACATGATTTGCTATGATTCTGTGACCAGTGGAGGCAAATCCATAGTCAATGGATTTCCGCCACAGAACAGGGAGCGGAAATAAAATAATCAACGAAGAGATTCTTGGCAGAAACAGAAACAGGAAAAGATGACTTGTTTTTCAAGCGTTGTCAAGATATCAGAGATCAAAAGTCGTAAGTCGTTGCGATAAAGCCGTGGATTATCGTAGCATATTCCCTGGAATAGCTAGCGTCCCACCTGCCATATCAGGAAATTTACTTAGATTCCGTCTTTGGCGTCTTTTCCAAATTCCAACTTGATACTATCATTTGGAATTTTACGCCCCTTCATTCACGTTTTTATCATATTGTGTTTTATTATCCATGGGTCATCCCGTAAACTTTGAACCATGTATGTCTATATAAGAAGCGACTGGGCCCCCTTCCAAGAGATGATCGCCTTCCCATCACCACAGTCCAAGTACTACCTAACCTGGCGCCCTCCCCCATGGCAAACATGAAGGAAAATTCCTCAGAAAACTCAGGTAGCGATGCTACGCGGACCCTCTCAGGGTCCGGGCAAGATCTGGATTACCTCGATTTACCTGTACGCGAAGTCACAGCCGATGCCAATTTGGAGGAATACACAACGGAAACTGCTGGCGGCCAGATTATCAAGCCAGTTCGATCCACTGTTTCGGGACAGATGGAAGATTGGAAGCTGGTGACCTTCAAAATAAATGACCCCGAAAACCCGAAGAATTGGTCCAAGGCGTTTAAATGGTATTGCACCATGGTTGTTTCCTTCACCTGCTTCGTTGTCGCATTCGCCAGTAGCGTTATCACAGCCGACATAGAAGGACCCGCACAGGAATTTGGTGTCTCTCGAGAAGTCAGTCTGGTCGTCGTCACAGTTTTTGTTATTGGATTTGGAGTTGGTAAGTGCCTTGCAACCCATGCTCCTCCCCCTTGAACTTCTTCGTTCTTGTTTTTTAACTGGCGGTAGGTCCGATGGCGTTCGCTCCTATGTCTGAGATGTTTGGCCGTCGGCCAGTTTATGCTTTTACGCTCTTCTTAGCTGTCATCTTCATCATCCCTTGCGCAGTCTCGAAGAATATCGGAACGCTTATCGTCTGCAGAGCAATCGACGGCATTGCTTTTAGCGCCCCAATGACATTAGTCGGAGGAACTCTGGCCGACTTGTGGAAAAACGAAGAGCGGGGTGTCCCTATGGCAGCTTTCTCTGCAAGCCCTTTCCTCGGCCCCGCCATCGGGCCCCTTGCTGGCGGTTACCTTGCTGATGCCGCGGGATGGAGATGGCTCTACTGGCTGATGCTGATCCTGGCCTTTGTTGCCTGGGTTTTGATCAGCTTCACTGTTCCTGAAACCTACGCCCCCACCATCTTGAAACGGAGAGCGAAGAAACTCAGGAAGACCCAGAACGACCCGAAGTACGTCACCGAAACCGAACTGGACTCTCGGCCGTTAGGAGAGAAGCTGCGGATATTCCTCTTCCGCCCATTTCAGCTTTTGTTCCTAGAACCTATTGTCTTGTTCATCTCGATCTACATGTCCGTTCTGTACGGTCTGCTGTACATGTTCTTCGTTGCGTAAGTCCGCCCTCGTATCAGAGCCATTCTGCAGCCTGTTCTAACACTCTTTCCAGTTACCCTATCGTGTACCAGGGTGGAAAAGGCTGGAGTCCCGGATCTACCGGTCTTATGTTCATTCCCCTCGCCATCGGCGTTGTCATGAGTGCGGCGTGTTCCCCATTCATCAACAAGCATTATCTGTCACTGTACGACAAATACGGCGGGAAGCCCCCTGCAGAAATGCGTCTTATCCCTATGATGTTCTCATGCTGGTTCATTCCTATTGGCCTTTTCATCTTCGCCTGGACATCATACCCGACTATTCACTGGTTTGGACCTGCGGTCGGTGGCTGGCCAGTCGGGTTCGGGTTTATCTTCCTGTACAATTCGGCAAACAATTACCTTGGTAGGTGTTTTCTCGACGCTACATTCTGAAATTCAATTGCTGACTCTTCGTGCAGTTGATACCTATCAGCATCAGGCAGCATCGGCCCTCGCCGCCAAAACCTTCCTTCGATCCATGTGGGGAGCGGCTACCGTACTCTTCACCGAGCAGATGTACGACCGACTGGGTGACCAGTGGGCTAGCACCCTGCTTGCTTTCATTGCCTTGGCATGCTGCGCAATCCCATATGTCTTCTTTTTCAAGGGAGAGTCGATTCGCCGCTTTTCACGATATGCTTACAACGAAGACGAAGAAAACACCAACAAGGGAGAGAAAAGTTGAAAAACATTGTTCGCGGTGCCATCCCAGTGCATAAATTTGGCACCGCAAAGAAAAAAAGAAAAAGAAAAAGACAAAGAAAATATTTCTTTCTTGGATCTCCAACTCGATATGATAGATTTCCTGTGTTTTAGATGACCGCTCGGGTTCTGCGATCTAAAGACTTAGATTTGGGATTTGGGAAATTGGGAGTCGCACGTTCTGATGTTTATAGTTTTATATCCTTAGTATATTCTCCGGTTAATAATGGGTGTTCAATGGACAAAAAATTATAATACTAGAATAATGATAAGTATCTAGTAAGAGCTGAGAAAATCCAATCCAATATCATGAACTTGAGAACTGGAAATGTCACGTCGGACGGGTATTGAGGTACTAGTACTAATTAGGTAGGACCCTGAGGACCGTAATTGACCAATCGGATGTTAGGGCTTTAGCTTCCCCATTCTTCATCACGTGGTGATTTCCGTTCAGCCTTAGTCATCGACCTTGATAACCATGGAAGCTGAGCGATTTCTTTGTTCTTGTCCCCTCGCCCACAGCGAGTCTCTTCGAGGAATCTCGATAAGCTAGCTAGTTTGCCAAGTATCGATGTTCCCGAATTAAATTAATTTTAATTTAATCCTCCAAAACTATGCACCTGCCATCGACTTCATTATGAAAGCGACAGTGTCGATCTGAATCGTGTCGCACCCTCCTTCCGCGTCTTAATGTGATCCGTTGTTCGCACGAAGTAAACCGCGGAAAAAGGTGAACCAAAGTCCTAGTCTCCTGTGAGAACAAGGAGACGACGAAATCCAATTCAATATTCAAAGATCCGCCATGACATCTCCATACCAGCCGTCCATGTCGTTCTCGCCGTCAGTGAATGGTCCCGACATGACGGCAGCGCCATCCAGACCAGTCTCCGACCTCCCGCAATCCCAAGTCGATGCGATTATCCGAACGAAGCGGAAAGCGCGTGAACCGAAGGCTTGCTATCCTTGCCATGCGCGTAAAGTCAAGTGCGATCGCAACCTCCCCTGCGATGGATGTGTCAAGCGTGACCATGCCGATCTTTGCTCGTATGAACGCCCTTCCAAAAAACGCACCATGGGCGGCCTCGGCCCTGCCCAGCATCGCGACAGCCCCGTCGGAGCGGCAACACCGGGAGGGTCAGAAAGTGTCGGGGTTCCTGGCTCCGCCGAGACTCCCATCCGATTAAAACAGGAACCGGTCGCAGCGAGACAAAACCCATTGGGGTCTGCCGGACGAGTGTCAATCGCACGCGAGGAATGGGATAATGTGCGCAGCAGGCTAAAGGAGATGGAGCAGACCATTACCAATCTCCGCGTAGGGCTTGAGAAAGCAGAAGAAGGACAGACCTCCTCGTTAGAGACGGGTAGCGTGCAGAGCGGCGATGCGCGTAGCCGGTCCAAAGCCGCTTCCCCGGAGCGAGAGGGGATTCATGCGGCAAACACTCTAGGCGAGGGCACCGTCCATCTTGGATCTCGATCGGTCCTCGCCTACATATCGAACAATAAGTCCGGGTCTGACCAGCTGCAAGCCCTGCTGGAAGGTGGTATATTGCCAAAATTGGGCCTGGACAATGAATCTGCGACGTATCCGTTTGTCGACTTGTGGTCGTCAGATATGTCCACATTTGATATCAGCGCCGTTTGTAGCGCACTCCCAAGTGATCAGCAATGCAAGGAGTAGGTCTCCGTCAACAGTTGTGTCATTAGCCACTTTCTCGTCATGTCTACTTTCGCTAAGTTGTGTCTAGGTTTTTCTACTATTACCGGGACATAGCAGGCGCTATTTACCCTGTTCTCGAGGACACACCAAATTTCGAGATGCAACTTGATCTTCTGTTGAGAAACAGATCGGCTACCGGTGGGATATACCGGGCAGATAATGATCAGGCCCAGAGACCATTTGGCGCTTCTATAGCATTCCTTGGCTTGTTGTTTGCTGTGCTGGCTTCTGGCTGCCAGTCCTCTGATCTGCCTGGGAAGGAGAGAGAATTGACGTCTCAAGTCTATGGTGAGCGTTGTGTTCCAACTCCTGTCTGCTGGAAATAGCCATGCTTACTCGGCGTAGTATGCTGCTCTTACCAGTGTCTTCGGATGACCAACTTTCTGTCTCAACCGACAATAGACGCTATGCAGACACTCCTTGTGATCGGTAATGTTTTGTCCTACAATATGAACCCTGGGATTTCTTATGTTCTCCTTGGTATGTGATAACAAACACTTGCCGTAGTGTATAATTCAATTGACCGATGCTAGGTATGACCCTTCGAATGGGGCTGGCACTCGGGTTGCACGTTGAATCAAGTCGCTTTTCCGCAGCAGATAGATATCGTCGGCGGCATGTTTGGTGAGTTGCTCATTTTTGCCATCGTAGCATATGATGATTCTAACCCTGACCAGGTGGTCCATGGCCTGGCAGGACAGCCATTTCTCTCTTTCTTATGATCGTCCGTCAACCACGGCCGTCTGCCAGCCGGAGATTGCGTATAAAGAGGACTCGACACCTGGCGAGTTGTCGTATTTCGAAACTCTTTGCCGCATCATATCCCTGGCGTTGGAGGTTATGCGTAACCGCATGCTCACTCCCCACGCACAGTTGAGCCAGAAGACTATTCATGCATACAAAGAACGGATTCAGCATATCATGATCGAAGCGCAACCTTACTTGCGTGACCGCAAGTACTGCACCTCGACGTCGAAACATCTTGAACGGGTCGTGCTGAAGCTGCATTCCTCTTATTTCTCCTCCGAACTCCTCCGGCCGTCGCTCAAATCGACCACCGACCCTAACGATCCGCTCACCACGAGTATGCGTACTGATTGCGTCCGTAACTTGATGACAACAGTCGAGGCCTATGTCGAAATGCACTACGTTAGCTCCCATGCGTCCCGGTCCTGGATCGCTCTGCAACGAGCGATCAGTTCGATCTTCCTGTTAGCTGTCACAGACGAAGCTAAGACAAACCCACGTTTCTTGAATCTCTTGCGCGATATGAAGAGGATCATCGCGGAACGTGCCAACGCAGAAGGTCTATTTGGATCAGGCGATGGGTCTGGCCTCCCCCAGACCGATCGCAACGTAGCGTTCAGCGCCGCCGTTCCTACTACCGCCAACACGACAGATGCTAGCCCCGCTGCCCTGAGCTCCGCCTCCCCTGTATCCACCGCCGTCGCTGTCGATACGCAGACCCAGTGGGCTAAGCCCCTGACCAAGACCCTCCGTGCGCTGGAAAAGCTCGAGTCCGCCTTCAGCATTCATGGCCAGTTGGCACTCGGCCAAGGCGCATCACCTGCCTTTTTGAACGCAGCTACAGCATCTATACAGAACCTTGCACCCCCCGTTTCCGCTGGCATGACCCCTAGTGTCGGATCCCTTCCACCTCCAACCCCCGAGAGTTCCACCAGCGGCGAGTGGTCTATACCCAATCTCTTTGACCGAGCTGCGGAGTATATTCACCCCCCGCTCTGGAGTTGAATCGATTCTGCAGGGGAGTACTGTGTGTTACGATGTTCTCGTTTATGATTGCATGGACTGATTTCCAAGGAGTATATATGCGTTCGGCTGGCTTACCTTGGTGTTTGTTTCGTGCTGCCCATTGTCTTTTATGAAACCGAGGTTTTGCTTAGATAGCCCCTTATTTATTTTTCGGTTCTTATTTCACTATGCTTGATTGAAATCAGAAACATAATGTTTCCATTGGCGACCACGTATCAGGACCACGAAAATAGGCCCGTCTACAGGTTCGAGCGGCGTCTGACTGGTCGATTAGATGGTTCGTGGAATGTGGTTTCCGGGAATGTACGACTGGGGTACATGTCGTACTGCAGGAAGATAAACGTGGAGGACATCGCTGTTGTGTGGGATGGGGTTATGTAGTGGTTGTCACTCGAAACCCATACTCCGTTGGAAGTCAACCACCAGGTACAGGAACCCCGGTCTGAATTATGGGCCCAGAGACCCAGGACAGGAATCAAAGGCTCCGTGGCAAACCGAAACACGTAGTCGTGTATGCACAGGGTGTGTGACTATGACAAACAGGTCATGGTCTGCATTGGGTGGATATGGTCGTGGGGTTGTTCTTTTCTTTAGGCTGCTTGAAGTCGGGTGCTTGGGACGGAAGTGATCCGACTTGTTTGGTTTGGGTCGTGTAGGTTTGGTGGCTGACTTTGGTAATGGGGATACGGGGTTGGGCAGATAGCGCGAGAGATTCTACGTTTCTTGGTTCTTGGAACAAGGAGCGAGGGAGGGCGATTGGTAGGGAGTGCAGAAAGCAGACTGGTATCCGGGATCACTGCAGAGAATAGATGGATTTGAGCCGCCCAATATACACCAACAACCTGATCTATGCTCAAAACATTAGGAAACTTCAGTTCCTTTTACACAAATCATGCCTTCACGACATTCTTGGTTGATAATCATCCAATGGTGCTGGGGAATGCAACGGACAGATCGACGGGGAAGTGCCTGCATGCATCCACTCCACGGGAGAATCAGGCAGTAGGCTTCGAGTGTGACACTGACATGTCAGGCCAGTCATGTTGAAGGAATTCGTGGCTGGTCCCGGTTCTCCGGGCGATGGGGGCTGTGATGTAGATGGGGTCGAAACACCAGTTGGATGGGGACTGGGCTGAAGCAAGATGACCGCCTTTGGTCTTGAATACCCATTTTCCAGCATCTGCATGACATGGGGCAGCGATGCGTCTGTTAAGTCTCAACTTGGGTCCACACATTCTTGATACAGGAGTAAAAACTCACCTGTGGCTATATAGTACAAGCTCGATGAAGAATACTGCGCATAGAGATTCCACGGTTCGGCCTGGAGCTGACCATTCATGTCCGGTGGCATGTAGCTGCTTGAGGTATTCTGTGTAATGTCCATATTCACGGAGTTGGTGTCTGGAGAACAAACACTGTTGTTCGTGAGAACTGATGGCGATGATACACTAGAGGAATCAACCTCTTTCCCAGTGGTTTCAAAGGGAGGAAATGTGGGCGAGTGCTGGGAAGGTAGAATAGGTGCTGATGGGAGAGTATTGCATGAATAGCAGGCACCTGTCGAACAAGGCAAGTATGGACCACCCATAGAGGGCACAATCGCTTCAGTAGGAGAGAGGGCCTTTCGCTCGACATCATACGGCGGGGCCTGGGCTACTGATAATGGCACTGTTGGATGATGGTATCCCCAACCGTTGAGAGTCGCCGCTGCTCTGAGCTCACTTGCAATCACACGCTCCTGAAGCTTGGCAATTCGGTCTCGAATTTTGCGACCTGTATAGGATTTCGTCAGACGTATGAACTTCACTCAGTTGAAATGGATATACCCACGGTGGTTCCTCTGGGATAGTCTGTTCTGCAGTCTTCTTCTTTCAATAGCGTCCTGTTCCTGCTTTTCGTTGGTGCTGGCGCTTCGAGCTTCTTTAGCACGCATTTTCGCAGCGAGGTCCTCAGTGGAGAGGAGCTCTGTTCGTTCACTTGAGCCGAAAACGGGCCTCGCTTCGTTAAAATCACACCTAAGTTTGCTTCGCAATGAACAAAGGCACTGCCTGACCAGACTATGCTCCGATGCGGATGGAGATGCACCCTCTTAGCTGAGGTTCAGGACAAGATGTGTGGGCAAGCAGCGGTGACAGATCTAAATATACTATATGTTTAGGTCAACCTAGGGGCGGCCACTCTTGCCTGCCTCTTTATAAGGAATCTGACGTGTTCTCGGCTTATATGGTTATGGTTTAATAAAGGGTAGGCTCGGAGTCCGGAGAAAGACCCTTGATTTGCTCGTCGGTTCACCTCGCTTTGGAATATACGAGGTCTTGTAATAGATTGAGACAATGTTCCGGGTATATATGAGGGAGGGGCCCGAGAGAGGAAATGGTGGTTGAACTTTGGAGTGCACTTAAATGTCTACTGGGTTGCAGCGTTCCTAGCTGTAGAGACACCACTTGGATTGGGTCCTACAATCCATGGTACTGGATACCTGACCCGTGGCCTCCGATGGCCACGCGGTGAGCCCTTAGTCCAGATACCGTTCCGATTCGTGGGCTGCATTTTTTTCAGCAAGTAAAGTGAAAAGCCATGCGAGACGTATGAGGCTTGGGGGGCGTCGAGTCGGTGTACCAGCTAGTTTCAATAAGGTCCAAAAAATGATCAATTTCTGCGTTGGGACTTCCAATGATAGGCGAAGTAGGGATATTGCTGCAGATCAATCACTCAAGGCACTGCTGATTTGTTAGCCACAACTTGCCAGGGTTCTTCGAGGTAACCTTTCCTTCAGCCGGTGGGAACCGTAACACATGGGATACGTACTCCGTACTTCTTTTTTTTTTGATTATGTGGCGGCATCTCAAAGCACCTTCCATATCGGCGTCTCACACTAGCTTTGCGCGAGTATCGCGTAACCTACGGGCTTATCGCAGACCCTTGCATGTTTTCAGCCGACGTGCCCTTTAGGGAAAATAAAGTAGCTGGCACCATCAGAGAGACACGATCAGGTAGACGGCATGTTCGGAACAGTATCAGATTATTGGTACAAATCTCAATCGAACCCCGGAATACTAGAGAAACGTAATATGTCCCGATCGGGTGGGCCCAGGGGGGGTCATTTATTGTGCTGTAGTAGATTTGCGATGTGGGTCAATCTAGCACCGACTAGAAGACAAAAATCCCCATCGCAAGCCATGAGTAGGAGCCCGACGGGGTTCATTCTTGTTTCGGATAATTTGAGGCTAGATTCACGTCAAGGAATCATAGGCGAATACCGTGCCGACATGTTTCAGGGCACAACGGGACCTATAACGAAAGGAAAAAAGACGAATTCGGGGGCCTTCAAGAGGGTGGGCACAAGAGATGAATGAACAAAGATAGCATCTGAACCGAGACTGTCCTCCCCCCAGAAATATCGCGTTCTTCCTCGCTTGATCCCATTAGTAGTGCATTATCACTAGCATGGCGCAATATAAACCCAACTAAACGCTGATCGACCGTCAGCAATTCAATTTGTGGTTCACGTTGGATTTGCAATTGGCCAATTAGCCATTGCTTGGGCCGGGAAAGCTGAAAAAAAAGCATCTCTCTGATGATTGATCTAATGGGTTTACAAAAAGCGATTGGTCTGAGAGTCGCTGAAGTTCCACCGTCCAAATGGAATGGGAAAGGCATGGATTTGATTCACTAGGTGGAGAGTCAGGGGTTCGTATTCTAAGTGGATAGGATCGGTAGGCCCTGATTTGTTTGAGAAGGGACTGAGAGCGAACTCTTGTGTCACCAGGGTAAGGCGAGAGGAGGAAAGAAGAAGAAGAGTCCAGAGTCAACGGCTTGTTGTCGACGCTTTCACGAGATCAATCCCGTGACTGACCCCAGATCAATTACTAAGTACGTCGTAGTACTACTCCTACTATCTAGTAGCTTCAATATCAACTTGCTCACGGCGTTTCAATTATGGAGAAAGAATCCACTACAATAATAATGAGTGTGTATTACTATATATCATTCCAATTATCCATCTAATTATGATAGGGCTACTGCTACGGGACGTTATTCCAGTAGTACCAACTTACAACTCACAGCAAAACCAGGCTTCTATCAAATGATAATGCGCAAAAGTCCACAGCAGGCAGCCAAATTGCTTACTCACTTCGTGATTTGATCTCACCTCTTCCCTCCTCGTCGACTTCACTTTATGGTCTCCGTTGACCTCAACGGTAGATGACCAAACACCGATAACGTGAACATGCGACATATCCTCGACACAGTTCCTCACCTCCGTCCGAGCTCTTCCAGGTAACAAATTCCGGATCTGCCCATTGGCCCCGAGCTCATACTTACATAGCATCTATCTCCAGAGCTTCGTCAACACCAAAAGATATGCCACCGACCGCACCCCATGCGCGAGTTTATCGCCCTCCAAAAAGCGCATCCTCCCAGCCCACCTCCCGTCGGATTGACCATCCTCACAGTGACAACACGTCTCCCCTATCACCTTATCTCCTTCACAAAACATGGCATGGGATATCGTTCTGTTGGTGACAGTTGGCCCCCCGCGTGTCTTGAATTGGATCACCTTCGGCCCGCGAACGACGACCGCGGCGGTTGTCCGGCGAACACTACCAGGTATACCGTCCATTTAAAACAGGTCTGACACCGTTCCAACGGTTGCGGGAGCCCAAGTTTCATCGCCGTGGATATGATCTCATTGGTACTTGACCGCGTCGCACAGAACAAGCGCCGGCCGAGAATAATCCTGATTCCTACGGGTCCATCCGGCTAATCGGACGTTCTCGGTGAATCATGCCATGTCGACTCATCTGGATGCTATAGCTTTGGCCGCGACCATTTGGTATGGGGCTTTCCCCTGGCCTTGAGTCTTTTGTCGGACTTGTCTGAGGTTTGTATCCTGGACGTCGGGGTATGGCCGGATGACGCCGGGTTTCTATCTGTCAATGGTGGATTGTGTGTATGGAACAGTGGATGCATGCATTGCCTACGCTGAAATTAGAAAATACTTCTCTGCTGTTTTCGTTCGGCGGGGATGGTATCTTCTCGTTATCGTTGATCTCTGGATTGAGGGTTATTTCCGTCACTGCGTAGTAGACCTGACTGATTGAAGAGAGACATCCGTCAATGATTGTTCTAGGCCTTTTGCAGTACACCCTTTTGTACTCCTAATATCCATGCCTATTATTACATCGTGCTATTATTATTCTCCCCTTAATATAACCCCCTTCAACTAATTCCGAAACTCTGTTTCAAGTACCGAAGTATGGAGTGGAGATTAGATCCGTCTAGATAATTTCTAATACGACCTCTAGGGCATCGACAAGGTCTATATGAATACATCGTAGCAGTGCTATCAATCATTATAGATAGGGTAATTATATTGCGGTTGTACATACTGGTTGATAGAAGAGTATTCCGCAAACCGTTCATAACCAGTCAACGGGTTTAATAATATTTTTCATTCCAACTTCGTAGTAAATAAAGCGTAAATTAGCATTAGTATAATCCCATCAAGCAAGTCGACATACAGCCCATCCAGTAGATCGTGGATAGTCGCCAGCCCAACATCCATAGCACCAGTTGCGCAAGGATGCAAGAATACGCATACAAAAGAGAACTTGAAATCAGTAGCGAAAAGACACGGAACCAACAACGACACATAAACAAGACATTAATGGTATCTCATCAAGCAAGGGTGGTATACTATACATAGGAGAAATGAGCCTTAGCAGACTCCACGGACTTCCTCCAGGTCCCGTGATGAAGTAAATATAAAAAAACGACGGGGTAAAAAAAAAAATGAAAGCCAATGAATGACTACTACACAACAGCCTGACTTGAAGACCACGGGGTTTGGCTTCGGTCCCCGGGGTCTGTCTCGCCATCGTGATTCCCTTGGGTAGGAAAGGGTATGGGGGGAGTTCGGACTAAGTGGGTTTCATCTTCTGTATGAGCGACGGGTTGTTTCTCCGAGACTGTGGCGGTTGTGGGATGGGTAATTGAGGTGATTGCGTTTGCAGTGCGTTCGAAGAACGGGCGCAGGGACGGGTTGTTGCTGACAAGAAGAGAGATGCCATTCTCTGCTACGCACCATGCATGGCCCATTACTCTGCCATAGGTGACGTCCATGGAATTTGCGTTTGGAATTCCGGTAGGGCGTAGCATGCTGACGATCATAGGTCTATACATGCAGGGGGCCAGTGGTCAGAAAGAGGGAGGGAGGAAGGCGTATGAACGGTCTTGGAAATCACTTACAGTATTCCGGTGCTGAAGATCATGATCAAGGCCAGCCTCGTTGCTTTCGGGATTTGCAGACCCCAGAGCGTAGGAATTGGAAGTATCAGGATGAATAAGTGAACCAGGACGTCGAAAACGGCCAAGATGTTATATGCGACTGTTACGTTCATGCATTTCCCTTGAAATCCGATCAAGGGCCAGCTCAGACTGATGGGCTGGCAGAGGATTATACTGATTATCATGCTGATTATGGTCCACAGGACGGCCATCGCCATTAATGCGCGGGCGCTGAGAGTGATATATGGGCCGGCGAATATGCGTGCGACGGACCAGCAGATGCTAACTTTTACCAATCCCACAGAAGTGCCGAAGAGAATAATGAGAGAGTAGGACATCTGAAGTAGGCGTCAGGAGCGACATTGTATGTAGGGGGGGATCATTGGTGGATTGTAGCCAGTTGATGGATACTTGTAGGCAAGTACATCATGGAGAACCACTGCTCACCTTGAGCACCGTCGTTATTTGGCCCCGGTTCAGCTCCCAGATATGATGTCCAAAGCCGCTTAGAAACGCTGAACCCTTTTTAGACCAAAGACAATGGCAATAGGTTTTATTTGACTCACTTGCAATACTAAGGGCGAGAAAGGCTTGATAGACGATCTATCGAGACAGCCACCGTCAGAATAAACATGATGTCCAATGATCGCACGCCACTCCAACCCTCACCAGAGCCCCTATATACAAATAATCTTCCGGAAACAGCGTTTTCTGCCTCGTGCGTTGCGCGATGACCCGTAATGTAGAGAATACAATGGTCAAGACCATCAGAAAGATATCCAGGATTATCATTCTCACCCCCAGCGGAGAGGGCGGAATGAATGTCCCATCTGGATAAGACGACGGAGTGAAGGCTGGCGGTAGAATCATCGTTAAGCCAGTCGTCAATTCCTTGATCAACGAATAGGTCGTACTGTACTGTACAGGAGAAACCACCAACAGAGGACTGCAGAAGCGTCCAGATATAAGGCTACGGACTGTCTCGCATTGCTTCGGAGACCAGTGGGTGAGATATTCAAAAGTACTTCGAAGTACCAGGACCGTCGAAAGCTGATCTAGATCCAGCCGAGCCTCCACTAAATGCAGGCTTGCAGCTAGCCGTCTATTTGAAAAACGCCGAGCTGGCAGAAATAGGGGGATGGGGGTGAATGAGTAGTAACAATTTAACAAATTACAATGACATGCTACGCTGGGCGGACTATCATTTCCCACTCTGGATGGAACGGCGTTAGCTATCTATCTAGTTGAATGGAAGGAATTTGGTCTCCGACTCGACGATGAGAGGAATACTTATCCATGATGGTGAGATAAGCCGAGAGAGTCTTGATTGATTATCGGATCCACCACAGTTGAGCACGGAAATATTAGTACTACTACTATCTACTGTATGGGTGTCCACTCTACGGAGTACCTATTGTGTACCTATACTATCCATGGATACTCAACTGCACTGGCTCTGCTGAGTGGTGGAGAGCCCTGACCGCCTACGGGGAGTTCTGCTGGTTTATCTTCTATCAAAAGGATTGACCTACAAGTTCGGATAAGTTTATATAAGAGTATGGAGTAGTTGTGACCGTTAGTGGGGATGCTAGAAACGGTCTCTATTAAACTGTTCCTTTGCCTGTCAGTGGGTATGGTCTTACCATACCCGGTATAGTACTTACTGTAGTAATCTGCCAGGATATCTGATTGATAGGGGAATAAAACAAAAGTACGAAGTACTCCGTACTAATAAATTCTTTGTAACTGGCATGCCAGACTATAGATAGAACAATTCTCTATTGGTCTACGGGGATTCAGCGATTTAATATAACGATCTCACTGATTATTTCAAAAAGGGAGAAAGGGGCGTAGGCAACGTTTAGTATTTATTTCAAAATATTGGCGAACAAATAAAGTACATTTTTCTACTTGAAACTCTTCTCTCAGGCGCTAGTTGGCCCAGATTCTATTTATATATTAGTACTATATAAAATGGATAGTTGAATTGGCAGTCTAACACAGCCTCCGGGACCAAATTCTATCACGTTCAAGAAACATAGTTTATAGTCGATGTAGGAGTCAGCGGTGGTAGACCTAGTGTGATTTCTTTATATTTCTCTACCACCGTTGAGCTGTGTCCCTCATTGAGGAATCTACCGCAGGCCAATGTCCAATTCGAATACTGGAACGAGAAAGACCCGGTGACTCGGCGACGAGTATCGTATTCCCTCTTGGCACTCACTCTCAAGGATGCGGACCTTCACCAGCACAGATCCTATGAATTCCCGATAGCTCTGCCGCATTCATGGATTGTGGGCATGGTGTCGAGCTTAAGGAATGCCAGATCCATCACGGGGCCATACTTATAGTAACCATTCCACGTAGAAATTCACCTCCAATGACCTCCGAAACCAAGAACTGCAGGGAGTGACTGATCTATGAGACTGAGATAAACGATTCACCTGCAACGGGGATCATTCCCAGAAATGAATCAGCCGTTCACTGTGACCCGCCAACAATTGATAAATGAGCGTCCATCGTCACATGGTGAGACCACAAGACAGACTCCTCTCGACCGTCTCTGCAAATCGAGATGTGGCCCGTGATAGTGAAAGCCATCTCCCTCGCTGTCTCAATCGTGTCATGGCCGTACGCCGCAATCACTCTGGACATCACGCCCAGGTTCGACCTTGCCCAGTTCCAGGAGGTCATCACCCGCAATGTCTGTATCATCGGTGGCGGCGCTGCCGGCACCTACGCGGCCATCCGTCTCCGACAAAGGAACGAGAGCGTCGTGCTGATCGAGAAAGATGACCATCTGGGCGGACAAGTCAATACCTACAACGACCCGACCACCGGAGCCGCCATTGACTACGGCGTCTTATACTACGAGGACCTGCCGCTGGTGCGTGATTACTTCGGTCACTTCGGGATCCCCCTGGAGAAAGTGGCCGTGCTAGACCAGAATACCACGCAGCGTCGCGTTGATCTCCGCACCGGCACCCTTGTCGGCCCGGCGGAGGGAGATATGCTTCGCGGCCTGGCCGCCTATTCGGCCCAGTTGATCAAGTACCCTTATCTTAATACGGGGTTCAATCTTCCGGACCCGGTGCCGGCCGATTTGCTGCTCCCTTTCGGGGAGTTTGTGACCAAGTACAACCTGCAGGGTGCGGTTGATATCATTGCCCTCTTTAATCAAGGTGTGGGCGACATCCGGCAGCAATTGACCCTGTACATGATGAAATATTTCAGTCTGGACGTGCTTCAAGCCGCCTTGGGTGGGTTTCTCCAGCCGGCGAGTCACAACAACAGCGAGTTGTATGGGAGGGCGCAGCAGGAGCTAGGAGAAGACGCGTGGGTGAGGAGTACGGTCGTGGCGACACAACGCGCAGAAGAGAGAGAATGGGTCTACGTGGTGGCGAAAACACCAACGGGACGCAGATTAATTCGAGCGAAGAGACTGATCGTGGCCGTCCCGCCCAAACTGGATATCTTGCAGGGGATCGACCTGGATGAAACCGAACGACGGCTATTCAAACAGTTCAGCAGTACCTGCTACTACAATGCTCTCGTGCGAATCCCCGGGATTCCAGAAGACACGCAGGTATTGAATCGTGCCAACGATACCCTGTACCAGCTTCCGCCACAGCCCGCGGTCTACGTGATCAAGCTGACGCGATCGCCGAACATGAGCACTATCCTCTTCGGGAGCAAGGACCATCTGACCGAGGAGGAGGTCAAGAGGAGCATGACGCGGAGTGTGCTGCAGTTACGGCACGCGGGAATCCCCGTCGAAGCGCCGCGATTCGTGAGGTATTCGGATCACAGCCCTTTCTTGTTGACTGTCCCGGCGAAGGCAATTCGGAATGGCTTCTACCGTGAGTTGAATGCGTTGCAGGGCCATCGGAATACGTACTATATGTCTGCAACGTTCAATACCCACGATTCGGCGCATATTTGGTTGTTCATTGAAGAGTTACTCCGGACGCAATGGACGTCTGGAATCTAGATACGGATTTTTGTATTGAATTTGTAGGCAATAACATAATGCATATTTTCCACTGGCGAACATTGGAACCATCTTCATAGACCATATCCGTAAGCGGAGGTATACTCTAAGGATTTTAAACATACCTTAATATGGCATATAATCTTGGCTAGAAGCCTGAATGGGAAAATGATCAAATCGCTTGAATTGATATACTAATTACTACGAGTACGGAGTATTAAACACTCAGTATCTACTCCGTAGAAAGGCCACTAGCTAGCGCAACTTCGGCCCTACGATGATCCGGGCCAAAAGGCTCCAGCCGAGATGCTATAACTTATAGCAACACTGGTGTAGACGAGAGGATTTTGAAAAGAGAATGGTCAAACGTATATATATCGAAATAACATTCCGCTCTTCCGATGGTGGATGGACGTACTGTACAATACGACTTAGGCCAGGGACTAAACTTCATCTTATCGTCCGAATAGACATTTAACATAAAACAAACAGCATTGGTATCCGAATAGGTATTTAAACAGCAGACAAACACTTATTCAGCGCAGAGTCTGGGGCCTGTCACCGCAACCATCCCCTGCGGCCTCACACCGAACGCTCCATTGAAGTTTACCCCGTCGTTGCTCACCACATAGTTCGGGTCTGCTAGGTCAAACTCGACATCCTTGAGGATGCTCGCCAGCGTCGTGAATGACCATTCCCAGGCATACCGCTTGCCAAAACACTCGCGCTTGCCGTTGCCGAAGCCCTTCTTCACACCCTTGGGGAGCTGGTCAAATTTTTCGCCGACCATCCGCTCCGGCTGGAAGGCTTCGGGATCGTCGAAGACCGCCGGATCGCGATTCACGGCGGATAGAATGGCGATCAAGGGCTGGTTCTTGGGCACTTCATATTCACCACCGGCGAGCAGAACTGGGCCCTCGGTCGTGGGCAGGGGTTCGATATTAAAGCCAGGTGCCACGCACGAGAGACGGAAGGATTCCCGCAAGATGGCTTCGGTGTAGGGGAGGCGAGCAAGGTGTTCATATTCAATCTTCGCCGAAGGTCCTCCGACGACCGCGTCGAGCTCCGCGCGGGCCTTGGCGATTTCGCCAGGGTTCTTTGCGAGGTAGTACAATGCAAACGCGACCAGATTGGGAGCTGTAGCGCTGCCGATGAGAATATTGATGATCTCATCCAGTACTTGGCTCTCAGTGAGGCCCTTACCGGTCTCTGGGTCTTTGCCCTCCAGCAGGGCGTAAAGCATGTCTTTCTTGTCCGAGGGATTAGCTCTGCGAGTGGCAACAATCTCAGCGCCATAGTCGCGCATCGTCTTGGTGTATGCATCCCATTTACGGTTATAGAACAGCCAGTTGAGGAGCTTGGGGCGGGCCGGGCGGCGCATCGCTTCCGTGGTACTACCGTCCATGGCTTTGATGACTGCCGGCTCAGGGCCCTCCATAATGTGTAGCCGCTGGTCGAAAAAGCAGAGCATGTTTGCAGCGTGGTTGAGTCGATCCAAGTCGTTTGTGACATTGATGCGCAGCCGGGGCCCAGCCGTCCATTTCTTGACTAGGTCTTCGGTGGTCTCCTGGATGCCCGAAAAGACCTGTTCCACGGCGCCTTGAGAGACTAGGGGGGCCATTATGCGGTGTGCAATGCCCCAGGTTTCCATCTCACTTTCGTATGCTGTGAACAAACCGTTGTTGCTCGCGTCGCGCATGGCCACAACCGGCCCGGCCACGCATTTACGGAAGCGTGTTTCATCGCAAATTTCCTCAAGAAGAGTGGCACCGGTGACAAAGACGATATCGTGCCCGAGGATACTAATTTTAAAGATGGGGCCTGTTCCATCGGTGCCGGAGGTTAATCGCACTCTGCCGGTATGGAGTGGGGCCATTGGAACTCACGATAATTCGTGGCTAGTTTGTTAAACGAGCCCCAGAGATTGCTGGTGCTGATATCAAAGAGATTCCCCAGGATGGGAACACCCTTGGGCTTCGGAATTGGCGACGGCATAATGTGTACGTAGTACTGTTCAGTAATATGATACTAGAAAAATTTCCGCAGACGGGGAAGGGCAAGCAATTTAAATTCAAGCACCTTCGACAGATCATCAGTGTGCTGCGTATTCTCCTGCTCCATTCTGCATGTCCACCCTATCCCTGTCCGTGCAACCACCACTGACAGCCATAATTCGTGAAGATTCCTGTGTGACTGCAGATCTTCGCTCAGCTGAATCTCGCCGATTCGTGCGACAATTCTACTAGTCGTAGCACAGTATTTTGTGGATTCGCTGGATTGGCTGGCTGGCTCCACCGGATGTCTCGCAGAGTCTCTGTGGTCCCAAAAGAGAATCGATCGTCGCACAGATCATGGTTCGTCTGGAGAGCGAGCGCGAAAGATTCCTTGCGTGAGCTTTTAAGCTGGCCCAGCTGGGCCACTCAGAGTGGAATGATTACTACCAGCGCGAGCTCCAGTCAAGGGGCGGGTGGATTTGCCAGGTTCCGCGACACGAGAGAGGATCTGCTCTGATTCGGTAGCAGCCTGGCCACGGACCCATTTATGTATCTGTCAATAGAGTCATCAGTCCGATTTTGTTTATCTTCGGGCAATGGTATTTCTCTAGGGGAAGGAGAATGTCCGGAGTACTTCAAGTTAGTACTGCATACAGTGAAGTCGAAGGGAGGGAAAGAATCCGTTCAATAGTATTTTTATCGATACTAGGCACATGACCAGAGCTGACACGTACGGAGTACTGTATGTACAGTACATACTCCGTACATACTGTGCAGGACGTTTGAATCGGCAGATACTAATAATAGGAGACATCCCTACCTCGATTTCAGCAAGGTTCTGAGAAATCAAGAGAGCCGTAGGACTCTTCTTTACGTTGGGTTTGTGATGTGGGAGATATTGGGTGTTTATTGAATAGTGTATAACCGTACGGAGTACATCCAGTCTATCAAAGCTCACAAAGCCACGCGTGGTTGGTATCTTCAAGGCGAAATAGCCACGAAATTGAATGAGATCCCCTCTATCCGTTACTCCACACTCCATAATGCTTAGATCGCTCTAATTTTTTTTGTCTGTTTTAGTTTTTGTTTCAGTTTTTTTTTGTCAATATTTTTTCTTTTTTTTTTAAAAAAATCAAAAATCT